>CAUYQG010111852.1:0-22435 GCA_963574415.1 Tarsius wallacei | reverse complement strand
ATAAAAATACAAGGTTTGCCTCTTACTCTATATTGTGGCCTTGTTTTGTTTTGTTTAATTTTTTTCTATTTTTGAGTTGGAATCTCTGTCACCCAGGCTAGAGGGCAATGGCACAGTCAGAGCTCACCCCAACCTCAACCTTTTGAGTGCAGGTGATCCTTCCACCTCAGCCTCCAAGTAGCTGAGACTATAGGCACATACCACTACACCCAGCTAATTTTTTTATTTTTGTAGGATGAGGTCTCACTGTGTTGCTCAGGTTGGTCTTGGATTTAGGCTCAGGCAATCCTCTCGCCTCCACCTACCAAAGCTCTGGGATTACAGGTTTGAGCCACTGTGCCTGGACTGATTTTTTCATTTTTTGAGTTGGAGTCTCACTCTCTGATCCAGGCTGGAATGCAGTGGCATGCTGACAGCCACTGCAGCCTACACCACAGTGGGGATCTGATGATCCTTCTGTGTCAGCCTTTCAAGTAGCTTGAACTATAGGTATGTACCACCATGTCCAGCTAATTTTTTTTAATTTACTGTAGAGATGAAGTCTCACCATTTTGTCTGGGCTCTTCTTGAACCCATGGACTCAGGCAATCCTTTTGCCTCCATCTCCCAAAGTGCTGGGATTACAGGTGTGAGCCCGTGCACCAGGCATAATTTAATTTAATTTAATTTTTTGAATTGGAGTCTCACTCTGTCACCATTGTGATCATTATAATCACAATGATCATGGCTCATGGCAGCCCCTGACCTACTGGGCTCAGGTGATCCTTCCACCCCAGCATTCTAAAACTTTGTATTTTAAAATGCGAAAACCCAGCAGACTTTGAGCCTATGGAGCTATACACTGAAAGGTATGTCACACAGTATTCTATTTAATCTTAGAACCCACTATGAGTAGGGGTCTTTATTCTCATTTTGCAGACAAGGAAACTGAACCTCAAAGTCTAACAACTTTTCGATGGTCTCTCAGCGTGAGGAGATAGAGAAGCAGTGGCTTCCATCCAAGGACCAGAGGCCAGGCCACCCTGCCCCACCAACACCCAGGCCCATGACTTACCCCAGAATTGTTCAATGGGTCCCTGCTGGGTGGGCTGCTTTGCTCGCTGGGGGGCGAAGGTGCCTGGGGGGCAGGGCTGCCCTCCGCGTCCCCCTCAGGGAGGATGCCACAGCCAAACACAAAGGAGGCCAGCGAGTGGCAGTGGGTGAGCAGGACCAAGGCTTGAATGAGTTCGGCCAGGGACCAGCTGTGCTCGCCCGTCTTCAGCAAGGCCTGAAGGGGAGGGAGGGCCAGACCTGCTCAGCACCTGTGCTAGGCTGTCCACCAAGCCCCAGCCAGGGCCCTGTCCTCCCTTAGGGACTCATCCCTCTGCCCACTGCACCTGGATGTGCTCCTTGGTGATGAGCCACGGCCGATGTGCCAGCAACTTGTTGATCTCGCTGAGCTTGCGCAGCTTCTTGGGGGCCCGGTGGAGGCCCAGCAGCCACTCAGGGTCACCACCAGTCTGCAGAAACTCGGCCATGTGGGAGCCCATCAGGTAAGAACACTGGTGGCGGGCAGCAGCCTGGGAAGGTGATAGACAGAACTTGGGTCACCCTCCTCTTTCTGGCTCAGGGAGGGGGATCAAATAACTTTTCAATGGCATCTCAGTGTGAAGAGATAGGGAGCAGTGGCTTCTACCCAAGGACAAGTGTCCCTGGTCCGCAGAGGAAAATATCATAGGGCTCACTTGCCTAAGAGGCAGGAAATCTAAGGTCTAACACCAGCTCAGACACCAGCTTGTGGGTCACCTGACCCCTCTGTGCCTCAGTTTTTCAACCCGTGAAGTAGGCACTAAAGATGCCAGTCTTCAAATGTATAAATTCTGTAAATGGTCAGATAAAGCCAGGGCTTTTCTCTGCTCTGTGCCACCCTCCCTCCTTATCTAGGAAATCTGCTCAGAAAGTCCCAGCAGAGATCCAAGGACAGAACCGCCAAGTGGACACCCCTACGGGTGTCAGGCTCAGAGAGGCTCACCATGATGGCAATATAGTGGCGCCAGGAGCTGGCCAAGGGCCCATCTGTGTGCAGCAGCAAGTAGTGCAGTCGCCAGAAGCTGTTAAAGTAGTCGGGGTGCAGGCCCATCACCACTGCCAGGTTGTCCACCCGCCCGGAGGACATCAGGGCCTCCAGTCCCAGATGCTGCTCAAGGCTCTCAGCCCCTTCCCGAAGGACCTGCCAGGCAAAGAGGAAAGCATGGGAAGATTTTTTTTTTTTTGGAGCTGGAGTCTCACTGTTGCCCAGGATAGAGTGCAGTGGCATGCTCAAGGCCACAGCAGCCTTCACCTGCTGGGCTCAGGTGATCCTTCTGCCTCAGCCTTTCAAGTAACTGAAAACATAGGCATATGCCACCACGCCCAGCTAATTTTTTAACTTATTGCAGAGACAAGGTCTCACTATGTTGCCCAGGCTGGTCTCAAACCCCTGAGCTCAGGCAATCCTCTTGCCTGTGCCTTCCAAAATGCTGGGATTACAGGCATGAGCCATGGTGCCTGGCTGGGAGGAAAATATATTAATAAGTGATTCAAAAAACATATTAGGCACCTTACATAGCAATAGCCAATACTTATATGAGTAACACTATGTGCCAAGCACTGTTCAAGCATTTTATATCTAGTAACTCATTTTATCCTCATGATTCTAAAACTGGAGTTCTATTTTTTCCATTTTTAGATAAGAAAACTCAGGCACAGAGGTTAAAAGTATGGTTTCTTCTCCCTTCACAGAGCTTCTATTCTCACATTGCAAATGCACACAACCATGGGGCAGTTGCATAACAATCTACCTTTCCCAAGCGCTTTCTCCATGACATGTCTGAGCTTGGAGCTGTCCCTGCATTATCTCATTGAATCTTTGCAATAATCCTGTGAGGCAAATACTTTTATTTTTTCCCCCTTTGACAGATGAGGAAACAAGAAAGGTTTTGTTCTAGCTCAAGGTCATAGGTCTGGTATGTGATAGAACCAGGATTCAAATCCAGATTAACTCCAAAGCCTATTTCTTTCCTTTATTAGACAAGAGTGTTTATTTATAATTGAAAAAATAAAATACGAGAGCAATACTTGAGTTTAGAATTCTGGGCTACAGACATAAATAATCAGCAAGTGGCTGTTCACCTGACATTTACAAGGAGGGAAGGAACAGGGGATTTAGATGCTTGTGAGATCATTAGCCACGTGCCCTACACATTTAGAAGAGCAAAAAGGACAGGAAACAAAGACTTTGTCTTTGTCTATCAAAGTTCAAAAAAAAGAAGAAACTATTTAAAATTTTTTGTGTGTATGTTTTGAAGGTACACCACAAACCCCACACACTAGAATGTAAGCTCCATGATGGAAGACTTTTGTCTTTCTCATTTGCGACTATAACCCCAGAACAGTGCCTGACAGATCAATCATTCAATAGACGTGTTAAACAAATGAATGAATGAACTCAGCAGAGGAAAGATGTCTCTGTTGAACTGTTAAGTGAAAAAGTAAAACAAGGCCAGGCACAGTGGCTCACTCTTATAATCCAAGCACTTTGGGAGGCGGAGGCAAGAGGATTATCTGAGCCCACAGGTTTGAGACCAGCCTGGGCAACTCAGCAAGACCTCATCTCTACAATAAACAAAAAAATTCGCTGGGTGTGGTGGCATATGCCTGTGGTTCCAGTTACTTGGAAAGCTGAAGCAGAAAGTTCGCCTGAGCCTAGCAGGTTGAGGCTGCGGTGGCCGTGAGCAGCGTGCCACTGCACTCCAGCCTGGGTGACAAAGTGAAACTCCAACTCAAAAAAATTAAAACAAAACAACAAAACTTATTTTCTGTACTGAAAATAAGTATCTGTATGAAAAAAAGTCCAAGGCCAGGCACATTGGTTCAAGTCTGTAATCTGAGCACTTTGGGAGGCCAAAGCAGGAGAATTGCTTGAGCCCAAGGAGTTCAAGATCAGCCTGGGCAACATAGTGAGATCTCATCTCTACAAAAAAATCAACAAATTAGCCAGGTGTGATGCATGTGTCTGTAGTCCCAGCTACTCAGAAGACCGAGGTGGGAGGATTTCTTGAGCCCAGGAGTTCAAGGCTGTAGTGATCATGCCACTATATTCCAGCCTAGGTCACAAAGTGAGACTCCAACAACAAAAAGGAAAGAAAAAAAAAGGTCCAGAAAACATTGGCAAATCATTACCAGTGATCATCTCTGCAGGCAGCGGATTACAGATCAGAGCTTTCTGAAACACTGGACATTTTAAAAAATAATGAACATATATTACTTTTGAACCAGAAAAAAAGTGAAATATGTGCACAATAAGGGGTAAGAAGGAAAACATAGATTGTTTTATCTTATGAAGAAAAAATAGGAACTGATCTGGGAATCAAAAGTTTGGCTGCTATCTGCACAGTATCTCTGAGCCTGTGTCTTCCCAGTAAAATGGGTTGACAGTGTCTGCTTCATTGAGCTGTTTTGTGAGTTAAATCAATCAAGAACTAGAGGGGTAGTTTCAAAGCTGCAATTTAAGGGACGGGAAGAGACCTCCACCCACCAATGCCCCATGTCCTTTCTTCTCAGGGACTAGATTCCTACTCCCTCCCAAGCTTACCTCCTCCACTGGGATGAAGGCACTGGGCCCTCGAGGGCCTCGACGAGCCCGGCTCTCCCTCTGCTCCTGGGAGGAAATATCATCAGGTTAGTTGGTGGTAGAAAGGAGAATAAAGAGGACTGTTATCTCTCTACCTCCTTCTGCTACCTGAGGAACTATGTTGAGCTTTTAAGACCATCTGGGGGGAGCGGGCATATAACATCAATAAGGGTACCCACACTTTACCTGTACGATGACCATGTATGTACCTAACCCTGAATTGTACCCCACATTTTTAAAATTAAAAAAAAAAAAGACCACCTTTCTGGCACAATCTGTGTGGAGGAGCCAGGTAGGAGATAGACACCTGTTTGCAAGAAAGAGGTCTCACCCCAGGCTGAGTTCTTCAGGAACTGGGCCGGGACTCGAGCTGGAGAAGGGAAATACACAGCCACCAAGATACACATCTCTAGGAGGTCACCACCTTCTTAGTAGTCCCAGGGAACTCATCCATGAACCCCCCCATGGTTTGTATCCTGAAGCCAGGTAACAAAAGACCCCAGATGCCTAGAGGCAGCTTTAGTCACTCTCAAATGATCATTTCTTTTTGTCTCACTCTGTCACCCAGACTGGAGTGCAGTGGCACGCTCCCAGCCACCGCAGCCTCGATGTGCTGGGCTCTGGCGATCCTTCCGCCTCAGCCTTCCGAGTAGCTGGAACTACAGGCGCACGCCACCATGCCTGGCTAGTTATTGGTTTATTGTAGAGATGAGGTCTCGCCAAGTTGCCCGGGCAGGTCTTGAACCCGCAGGCGCAGGCAATCCACTCACCTTGGCCTCCCAAAGTGCTGGGATTACAGATTGAGCCACCGAGCCCAGCCTCAAATGATCATTTCTTATCCTCCCACTTGCACCTCATCAACCACCACCCATAGACTCCCCAATTGTTCACCCACCTCCATAGCCCTGCCCTCTCCTATCCATCCTCTACTAGTAGCCACATTCACTTTCTGAAATGTAAATCTGGCTGTGCTGTGGCTCACAACTGTAATCACAGCTTGAGCCCAGGGATTTGAGAGCAAAGCAGCTCAGGCAAAATAGTGAGGTCTTGCCTCTACAAAACAATAACAACAACAACAACAAAAAAACCACACACACCAAAAAATTAGCTGGACATGGGGGTGTGTACCTGTAGTCCCAGCTACTCAGAAGGCTGAGGCAGAAGGATCGCCTGAGCCCAGGAGGTTGAGGCTATGGTGAGCTGTGATTGTGTCACTGAACTCCAGTCTGAGCAATGGAGTGAGACCCTGACTCAAAAACAACAATGCCGGACACAATGGCTCATGCCTATAATCCCAGCACTTTGGGAGGCTGAGGTGAGCGGATTGCCTGAGCCCATGGGTTCCACACTATCCTGGGTAATCTGGCGAGACCTCAGCTCTACAATGTATAAAAAAATTAGCTGGCCAGGCACTGTGGCTCAAGCCTGTAATCCCAGCACTTTGGGAGACTAAGGCGAATGGATTGCCTGAGCCCGTGGGTTCGAGACCAGTCTGGGCAACTTGGCAAGACCTCATCTCTGCACTAAATAAAAAATTAACTGGGCGTGGTAGCGTACGCCTGTAGTTCTGACTACTTGGAAGGCTGAGGCAGAAGGCCCAGCAGGTTGACGCTGGGGTGGCCATGAGTATGCCACTGTACTCTAGCCTGGGCAACAGTGAGACTCCAACTCAAAAAAAAAAAAAAATAGCTGGGTGTGGTGGCGCATGCCTGTGGTTCCAGTTACTCGGAAGACTGAGACAGAAGATCACCTGAGCCCAGTAGGTCGAGGCTGCGGTGGCTGTGAGCGTGCCACTGCAATCCAGCCTGGACAATTGAGTGAGATTCCAACTAAAAAAAAAAAAAACAAAAACCCACCAAAAAAACCCATACCTTCCCCTCTCAAGGCCTTCCAGATTAATTACTGGCCCTGTCCCACTCCGCACCGACCCCCCTTTTGCAGAGCTCTTAATAGCCCTTCAGGGTTTAGGAAGCTTTTTCTGATCCTCATCTGTGACCCCAGTTTCCAGTGCTTTCACTTCTAAAAACACTGTCTTCTCATTGTTTTAAGTTTCCCTACTGCCAGATCACATTTTGTGGAGAGCGGGGCCAGGTCATTCATACTAGTCTATGAATGAAAATAGAGAAAGCAGAGAGGCGTGAAGTGAATCAGAGCAGGGTATACTTTCAGAGCAGGGTATACAAGGCTGATGGCAGTGGCTATTCTGACATGTTGATATTTGAGCCTCTTTAGAAACCACCAGAATCATGTACTCATTAAATCTCCTTTTCCTAGTCCTAGAAATGGGGTTCAGGAAGAGTGTTTTACTTATTCATTTATTTTGTTAATTTGAGAGGGGGTCTCTTAGCACTGGCCTCGGATAGTCAGAGCCATGTCCTCATTGGACAGGAACAGCGACCCTCCAATTCTCCCTCCCCATTAAGATCCAGGCTTAGTACCAGCCTCCAAGTATTCAGGACTCAAAACTATCATTGAACTTTCCTTCTCAGGTGGCCAAAAGCCATCTGAGGGAGGCAGAGCTCTGGGGCTCTGAGAGACTACAAAGGAAAGAGCTCTGGAAACTGGAAGTCTAAGGGGTAAGAACAGATTCTGCTACTACCTTGCTGTGTAGCTCTGGGGAAGTTGCGTAGACTCCCTGTGCCTTACTCCTAGACAAAGAAGGTAGTTGAGCTGACGGCTCAGGTTTCTTTCAGCCCACACTTCTGGGAGCCACCAGGCCAGGCTGGTCTAAGTTCAGCATAGTAACCACCACAATCCCCAAGCACTCCCTTTTCAGCTTCCCTCCTCCCTCACCAAAGAGAAAAAGGCCAACAGCTCTGTCTGAGAGATAAGGATTGCTGACTCCACAAACTGGGCCTCCACCTCAGGGGACCTGAGAACAGATAGAAAACCAAAGCAGGGTAGGGTGGTGCAGAACCAGGAAAGGCAGGGAAGGCCCACCAGAAGTACTGGGGAGGGACAGGGAACAGCCCAGGGAAACCCAGCTCACTCCAAAATCAGATCCAGGAGCTGTCAAAGGAAGGAGCTGTTGCCTGTATGTGGTAGGTCTGGAGCCACCAACATGTCCAGCAATAACAACAGGGAGGAGCGCAGTTAGAATATAGGGAATCCCAGGCCATTCACAGTGGCTCAAGTCTGTAATCCCAGCACTTTGGGAGGCTGAGGCGAGAGGATTGCCTGAGCTCGGGGGTTCAAGACTGGCCCGGGCAACTTGGTGAGACCTCGACTCTACAATAAATCAAAAAACTTAGCCAGGCGTGTTGGCACATGCCTGTAGTTCCAGCTACTTGGAATGCTGAGGAGAAAGATCACCTGAACCCAGCAGGTTGAAGCTGTGGTGGCTGTGCCATTGCACTCCAGCCTGGGTGACAGAGTGAGACTCCAATTCAAAAACAAAAATAAAAAAAGAAGATAGGGACTCTTGACACAAACTGCCTGGGTTCAGATGACAGCCTCAGTTTCCTTACCAAGTAATGGGAATAAGCACCTACTTTCACTGGATGGAGGTCATGAGGATTTAATGAGACAACACTGTATAGCTTACCTCTATACCTCCACCACAGTAAGCACTTAATAAAAGTCAGCTATCATTATCCTCATTGTTATTTCAAACAAGGGCTTCTCGACCCAAGCAGTACATTAGAAGAATCCCACTGAGCTTTTTAAAAAATACTAATGCCAAGGTCACACCTCCAGCAATTCCTATTTAATTGGGGGGGGGGGGCGGCGAGGCACCAACACAACACATCTTTTTTATTTTTATCTTTATTTTTTTTGGGGTTGGAGTATCACTCCATCACCCAGACTGGAGTGCAGTGACACACTCATGGCCACACCAGTGTTGACCTGCTGGGCTCAGGCGATCCTTCCACCTCAGCCTTCCAAGTAGTCAGAACTACAGGCACATGCTACCATGTCTGGCTAATTTTTTGATTTATTGTAGAGACAAGGTCTTGCCAAGTTGCCCGGGCTGTTCTCGAATCCGTGGGCTCCAGCAGTCCCCTCACCTCGGCCTCTCAAAGAGCTGGGATTACAGGCTTGAGCCACCACGCCTGGCCGAAGATCATTGTTTATACCACTTATTGATCACTTTCTCAAGTATGAGGCACTGTGCTAAGTGCTTTCCAGGTAGAAACAGAATTAACTTGCTCACTTGACAAATATTTTTGATGACTACGTCACAAGCAGCAAGAATACAGGAGTGAAAAGACAAAGCCTCGGCTGTCACATAATTCAGGATTTAATGGAGAAAGACAAATGAATAGAATTTCTTTATTTTATTTTATTTTAGAGTTGGAGTCTTACTCTGTCACCCAGGCTGAAGTACAATGGCACCCTCACAGCCACTGCAGCCTCAACCTGCTGGGTTCAGGTGAGTCTTCCACCTCAGCCTTCCAAGAAGCTAGAACCATAGGCATATGCAACCATGTCTAGGAAATTTTTTGGTTTATTGTAGAGACGAAGTCTCACCATGTTGCTCAGGCTGGTCTCAAACCCCTGAGCTCAGGCAATTCTCTTGCTGGGATTACAGGCATGAGCCACTGAGCCAAGAGATGAACAGAATTTCAAGCACAGATTCTATAAAACGCGTGAAGTAATGCAATAAATGTATGATGGGGTGGGAGAGTATGCAGTATTTTATTTTATATATATATATATTTTTTAGTTGGAGTCTCACTCTGTCGCCCAGATTGGAGTGCAGTGGCCGCTCCCGGCCACCACAGCCTCGACCTGCTGGGCTCCGGCGATCCTTCCGCCTCAGCCTTCCAAGTAGCTGGAACTACAGGTGCGTGCTACCACACCTGGCTAATTTTTTGATTTATTGTAGAGATGAGGTCTCACCAAGTTGCCCAGGCGGGTCTCGAACCCGCGGGCTCAGGCAATCCACTCACCTCAGCCTCCCAAGGCGCGGGATTACAGGCTGAGCCACCGAGCCCGGCTAATAGCTTACTTTCAAATGAGAATGTATTTATTTCACATGAAGGATATTTTTGTCATACATAGCATTCTTTCTGAAGGATATTTTTGTCACACATAGCATTCTTTCAGCATTTAGTAAATATCAAGACATTTCTTCTGGGCCCTATGGTTTTTGATTATACACAATTATTCAAAATTGTAGTTTCCCTTTCATTTTTCTTGACTGCTTTCAAACATTTTTTCCCTTCAGTTTTCAGAAGCTTGATGAGTATTTCTTTAGATTTATCCTTCTTGAGTTTTGTTGGACTTCTTGAAACTGGTTTGATGTGTTTTGCTAAATTTGAGAAGTTTTTAGCTATCTATTCTTCAAAATATTATTTTTTTCAGAATACTTTTTCTCATCTTCCCTTTAGGGCACTGATGATGCAAATATGACACTTTTTAAAAACTGATCCTTGCCCAAGGAACTGGTCATTTTATAAAATATATTTTTTCTCTCAGTTGTTCAGATTAATTATCATTGTTCTACCTTCAAGTTCACAAACTCCTGTGTCATCTCAATTCTGCTATTGAGATCTTGCAATCTGAGGGTGTTTTCTTTTTTTTAAGTTTTGTTTAAATTTTGTGTTCTTTTTTGTTTGTTTCAGTTATAAACTTTCAATTTGCTCTTCTTTGTGTTTTCCATTTATTTGCTAAGACTTTTAAACTTTTCATTTATTTAAAGCATATTTATCCCTCATTCTTAGAGTATTTTGGGAATAATTGCTTTAAAGTATTTTTGCACTGATTTCAACATTTGTATTATCTCTGTAGTGGTTTGTTGACTGTCTTTTCCTAAGTGAATTAAAAGTTTTTTGCCTCCCCCCAACCCCATATTTGAGTAGTTTGGGATTGTATCCAGGTCATTTTGGTATTGTTATGAGACTCTGTGTCGCCTTTAAACCTTTTTTTTTTTTTTTTTTTTTTAATTTTGGAGATACAGCCTTGCTCTGTAACCCAGGCTGGAGTGCAGTGGCACAATCATGGCTCACTGCAGCCTTGAACTCATGTGCTCAAGCAATCCTCTCACCTCGGCCTCCTAAATAGCTGAGACTAAAGGTGTGTGCCACTATGCCTGGCCAATTTTTCTTTATTTTTGGTAGAGATGAGGTTTTACTATATTGCCCAGACTGGTCTCAAACTCTGGGGCTCAAGCAATCCTCCAACTTTGGCCTCCCAAAGTGCTGGGATTATAGGCGTGAACCACTATGCCCAGCCTTTCCTTTAAATCTTAAGAATTGTATTGCCGTTGATGTTTTTGCAGGCACTTGACTGCCTTGTGTTCAAGTTCCAAGTGCCAGCCTTCTGTGTATTGTGGTTTCAAAGCGAATTTCAAAGCCAATTTTCACAGTCTTTGCAATACTATTCAGAGATGTCTGGACTAATTCAGTGTTCAGCCTACACAATATGGTCTATCACTTAGTTCAGTTATCAAAAGTCTGTGATGTGTTATTTAGCACATTCTCAGTAGTACTTTTCAGTTACTTGGAATTCCATTTTACAGTACACTAGCTGGGGCTTTATTTACCCCACTCTGTCCTGCACTGTCCAGGACTGTGCCAAATTTAGGGCCAAGTTGCAAGACACTGGAAGGAAACATGGCACTTGTTTGTGATCACAGTAGATGTGTCAGCCCACACTTCCTTATTTACAATTTCAGGTGTCTCGAATACAGGACTATTACTATGGAAAGCCATTAACACAGAACCAAAACTTGAGCAAGGGCCACCTACTCAAAGATGACCCAAGAAAGAGCACAGTGGCTGCCTATTCCTCTGTGAGGGAAAGGAGGAAAGAAAGTAGCAAAGAAAGAGTCATCACAAGTAAACTCTGCATTGCCAAGATTTCGTGTTTCAGATTTTCCAAGACTAAAGAAAGCACCTCCCAGCAAGGAAGACCCACACAGGATGGCTAAGGAGCCACTGCTATCACAGGATGATATCTGGCTGATAGAAAGAATAAAGTGGGGTGGGTGGGATTATCACTTGTTTCTTGCAGCTGCACATATGTGGCACCTTCTGGGTTCTGGAAAGCAAAATTCATTGGTTGTCTTCACTCAGTTTCAAACCAAAGGACTGTCTTGTGTTAAGCAAGTGAGATAACCATTATACCATGAAAACTCTCATATTTCCTAGATCTAGGATATATAGTCAATTATTTTTAAGATATCATGTAAAACTCACATATACACATCATATGAGAAAACAGCAAAAATGACACAAGTGTTACAGAAACAACCATGGGGATTAAGCAAGCAGCTTGTACAGAGTAAAGGAATAAAGACCTTGAGGGATACAGATGAGGAAGAATACACACAGAATGGAAGGAATGAGCATGAAATGTAGGAATTCCTGTATGAAGAGATATAGCTGTGCTGTTAGGGTGTGTGGTGTGTAAATTATGTAAGTTTGTGTGCAAAATAAAAAGAAGTAGTGATTGAAATGTCTGCACACGTGGAGATAAGTTGGGAAAAAATTGTTGAGACTTAAGAACTCTTGAAAAAATTCCAGACTGACAGATCACATAATCAAAGTATCATTTTTAGAAAAGGTATTTAGTTTTGAATGTCAAGGAGCTTGAAAATGGGAAACTGAAATTGGATAGAAAGGGAAAGAAGTTATAACGATGTTAAAAGATTGAGGTCTATCCATTTATTCTTTCAGATTCTGAAGTGAACAGTAGGTCTTTCAGCACCTCCAGTCTCCATTATAAATTGTGGTACAGAATATATCCACCATAAACATTGTCGAATGGGCGAGGAAATAGATGAATAAAAAATGAAAAAGATTCTAGAGCAGTTGTGCAGGAAGAATCTACAATATTGTCAAAGCACTGGCTGTAGAGATTTGACAGAGAAGTCTTGAACCTGTGTGGCACAGAAGAGATTCTGAATGTTTGATTAATGAAAGAATAAATCTAGACATTTATAAGTATTTGTCAAATGAATAAAAGTATTAATAGATGTGCTGGTGTAGAGGAAAACAGATAATGAGACTATGTGCTAAATTAAAGGAAGAAGAAAAGTTTGTAATTTTTTATTGTGGTAAAATATACATAAGTTTTACTTTTTTTTTTTTTTTTGAGTTGGTGTCTCACTCCGTCGCCCAGACTGGAATGCAGTGGCCGCTTCCGGCCACCGCAGCCTCGACTTGCTGGGCTCTGGCGATCCTTCCACCTCAGCCTTCCGAGTAGCCGGAACTACAGGCGTGCACTGCCACGCCCGCTAATTTTTTTGGTTTATTGTAGAGATGAGGTTTCGCCTGCCCAGGCGGGTCTCGAACCCACTGGCTTAAGCAAGTTTTACTATTTTAAATTTTAAGTATTTAACTTAGTGGCATTAAGTACATTTACAATGTTGTATAACCATCACCACTACCCATTTCTAGAACTTTATCATCACAAACAAAAATTCTGTACCCATTCAACCATAACTACACATTTCCCACTCCTCTCGGGCCCAGTGACCTCTATTCTACTTTCTGTCTCCATGAATTTGCCTATTCTGGATAGCTCACATAAGTAGAATCATAAAACAAGTTTTCAATTTAGAAAAAAATAAGCTTTCTTTTTTTTTTTTGAGTTGGAGCATTACTCCGTCACCCAGGCTGGAGTGCAGTGGCACGCTCACGGCCACCGCAGCCTCGACCTGCTGGGCTCAGGCAATCCTTTCGCTTCAGCCTTCCAAGTAGTTGGAACTACAAGGGCAGGCTACCATGCCCGGCTTATTTTTTGATTTATTGTAGAGACAAGGTTTCACCCAGTTGCCCAGTCTGGTCTCGAACCTCTGAGCTCAGGCAATCCTCTCCTCTTGGCCATGCAGTGTGTTGGGATTATAGACCTGAGCCACCGCGCCTGGCCCTAAAAAAATAAGCTTTCTATATTTGGTTTTGTTCCTTACAGCTATATATTTACAACTCAGAGGTGTGCCCAGGGAGTTCACAAAACACTTCTTGGGTTTGCTTTCTACTTGGAAAAAGTAACCATCATGGAATGATGAAATCGAGCTAATACATCCATTATCTCACACGTTTTCATTGTATGTGTGATGAGAACGTTTAAAATTTACTCTCTTAGCAATTATCAAGTATACAACACATTGTTATTAACTGTAGTCACTATGTTGGACAGATCTGAATTTACTGCGCTTTGCAGTGTCCTGAACTTAACTACGCTTTGCAGAAAGACCGGACTTTAATTACTCTACTCTGCCCTGCACTTTCCAGAACTGTGCTGCATTTGGGGGCAAGCTATAGGAAGAAACAGGGAGAAAAAGAACAATTGAGTACGCCCCACCCTCTTGGAACTACAGTTACTCTGAACAAACAATTGAATAAAGCAATTGTTAAAGATTATTTACCGCACACGTTTTGGGTGGCAGTGTCAGCCCTGTCTCATTATGCTCTTAGGACTTGAACCAGCCAAGCATTCAAGATCCCTGATGAGTTCTCTCCTTCAAGAGATCAGGAAGTCTGAAATAGTCACGTGGAGAATCGGGGTCTAAATATTAAGATTTGGAGAATGTGGGCATTGACCCTACTACCTCCCGAATAGCTAAGCAAGCGCTCTACCACTTGAGCTAATTCCCTACCCACTACAAGGCGTTTTTTAGCCCATGAACTTATTCACGAGTAGATGAGTTGGTCCACAATTATTTGCTATATCCAGCGTCTCTGAACATAGGGAATGTCAAGATGATTAATGTGGAACCAAGACTTGATACCACGTGCATCTACTCAAATATAGCCCAGAGCAGCTTCTATTCCTGTGAGAGGGAAAGGGGAAAAGGCAACTAGGGGAAAAGTGGGGTTGGACAATTCTGGTGCCGCAAATTTCACGTTTTAGATTTTCTGGGAAAGAAGAAAGCACGTCCCACCTGGGGAGCGCCCACCCAGAACTGCCTGGCTAATCTAATACAGCTATCCCAGCGTGATAATCTTGCTCGCAACAGAGGCAGGATTATCATTCGCTCCTTGCAGCTCTGGCCTCCTAGGAAGAGGGGGTGGGGAGGCCACTTCTGGCCGGATTCTGGGAGGGAAAAAGGGTCCTGTTTTTTCCGTTTAGTTTCAAACAGAGGGCCTCTCACGCGTTAGGCGAGAGTGATAACCACTACACTATGCTATGGAAGCCCTGTGGATTCCATTTTTCATTTTGGGAGTATTAAACATCTGCTTTTTAAATTGTTATTTTAGGTGACAAATAAAACTTTATGTATTTATATATTGATGATATACAATATGTTTTGATGTATCCATACATACACCGTGGAATGGTTAAATCGGCCTAAATGATGTATCCATTCTCACTTTTTAAAAACTCGTGATAACACTTAAAATCTACTTTCTTAGCAATTATACAGTATACAATATATTGCTATTAACTGTTCTCATTGTACTGTACAGATCTTCTGAATTTATTCCTCCTGTTTAACTGAAATGTTGTGTCCTTTGACTATCTTCCCACACATCTCTGCTGCCAGTCCCTGGTAACCACCATTCTTCGCTCTGCTTCTAAAAGTTCGACTTTTCAAGATTCCACATATAAGTCAGACCATGCAATATTTGTATTTCTGTGTCTGACTAATTTCACCTAAAATAATGTCCTCCGGGTTCATCTATGTTATAAAAAATGACAGAATTTCCTTCTTAAATTTAAAGGTTGAATAATATTCCATCATGCATTTCTAATACATTTTCTTTATCCATTCATCTGTTGAAGTTCTTCACATCTTGGCTACTGGGAATAATTCTGCAATGAACATAAGCATGCAGCTATTTCCTCTACATACTGATTTTACTTCCTTTGAATATATACCCAGTAGTGGGATTGCTGGGTCATAAATTTGTTCTCCTTTTAGTTATTTGAGGAACTGCCATACTGTTTTCCAAAACGGTTGTACTAATTTACATTCTCACCAACGATATACAAGCATTTTCTTTTCTCCACATTCTTGCCAACACTGGTTACCTTTTGTCTTTTTGCTAATAGTCGTTCTAACAGGTGTCAAATGATATCTCATTGTGGTTTTGATTCGCATTTTCCTGATGATTAGTGACATTGAGCATCTTTTTTCATAATAGGCCATGAGTCTTCTTTTTAGAAGTGTCTATTCAGGTCCTTTCTCCATGCTTTAATTGAGCTATTTGTTTTCTTGCTGTTCAGGTATTGAGTTCCTTACATATTCTGGATATCAACCACTCACAGAAAAGTGGATTGCAAATATTTTCTTTCATTTTGCAGATTGTTTCTTCATTCTGCTGTTATTTTGGCTGTGCTGCAGCCTTTTATTTAATGTAATCCTATTTATTTTTGTGTTTATTGCTTATCATTATCGATTATCTGCCTGCTGGATCTGTCAATTACTGATAGAGGAGTGTTGAAGATTCCATCTCTAATACACTGTTTTTCATTGTAGTTCTATTAGTTTTCGCCTCACATATTTTGGTTCTCTGTTGTTAGGCACATACACATTAAGGATTATGTATCTTCTTATAGAGTTGACACTTTTATCATTATGTAATGCTGCTCTTTATCCCTGATAATTTCTCTTGCTCTGCAGTCAGCTTTATCTAATATTAACTTAGCTAGCGCAGCTTTTTTTTAATTAGTGGTACATCTTTCTCTATCCCCTTACATTTAATCTATATGTGTCTTAAATTTAAAGTGGATTTCTGGTAGACAACATATAGTTAGTTAAGTCTTATTTTCTGATCCACTCTGAGTCTCTATCTTTTAATTGGTGTATTTAAACCATTGACATTTAAAATAATTATTGATATAGTTGGATTAATATCTACCATATTTGTTACTGTTTTCTATTCATTGCCTTTGTTTTTTGTTTCTTTTTTTTTCTTTTTGTCTTTCACTCTTTTTCTCCCTTCTCTGGTTTTAATTATTTTGTAAGATAATTTTTATCCTTTCTTGCATCTCAATTATACTTCTTTTTTTAAAACTTCTTTTTAGTGGTTGTCCTTGTGTTTGCAATGTACATTTACAACTAATCCAAGTTTAGTTTCAAATAATACTGTTACTATACAAGTAGTGCATGTACATTATAACAAAGTATTATAATTCTTCCCTTTCATCCCTTATAACACTGCTGTCATTAATTTCATTTATCTATAATCACTGAGTACATTGTTGCCATTATTATTTTCAACAAACTGTTACCTGTTAAATCAATTAAGAATAAGAGAAGTAAAGGTTTTATTTTATTCTCATTTATTCTTTCCCTAACACCCTTCTTTTTTCTGTGTAGATCCAAGTTTCTGACCTATGTTAGTTTCCTTCTCTCTGAAGAACTTCTTTTAATATTCATGCAAGGCAGGTCTACTGACCACAAATTCTCTCAATTTTTGTTTGTATGAGAAGGTATCTTTTATTTCTCTTTCACTTTTGAAAAATAACTTTGCTAGGTACCGAATTTTAGGTTGGTGATTTTCTGTAATCACTTTAGAATAACTCAATTAATGATTATTTAATCACAGTATCTCATAGATCCAAGTAACCCCTCACTCCAAAACACTTGTTACACTACAACTATGCATGAGTGGTTTCTGCCAACAAACAAGACTATGCTTTTTCAATGCTTCATTCTAAAAACAAACAAAATAAACAAACAAAACCATTGCTGTATAAATATCCTTTTTCTAAACAACATATAAGCACAATACAAATTTATTAGTTACCTGCTTACTAGCTTACTAAATAAATAAATAAATAAATATCTTGGTTACTGACATAATTCATAGACAACTTGAATTGGATATTCCCAAACTTACTCAGTCATTCATAGGGCAATACGTAACACATAGTAAATACTCAATAACAAATTGTTGAATTCAATGGGAATGGTTGAAATTTATCCTAAAGAGCTACCTGCTCTGTACTTTAGAGTAAGTAGCAAGGGAAGAAACATAAAGAAATATCCAAAATGAAGATATTTGAAAAATTCAGACAGACATCTCTTAGAGTACTCGGAGATACATGCCAAGGAGAAAAAGTTACAGAAAATAAATATCTGGCCTAGAATGTAATGTATCTGCCTTTTGTTTTTGTGGAAAAACTTCTGCATAACAGACAGCTATAATGAGCTTTTTAGGATTAATTTTTGGTCTGGCTTCCTGAAAAGAAGCATGTGATCACACCTTCATAGCTATGAAAGCTGGTGAAGAGGAGTGGTTCATATATTCAAGAGGAATATAAGAGAGTCCATTTGTTTCATCCAAGGAAAAAGTAGTCAGATATAATATAATCTGGAAGTACACAGGAATTCTGGTTGCTCACACACTCTGGGAAAGTCTGTAATGAAGAGATTAAGAATATTTATGAAGATTATATAATCTTTTCTGGGACAACCCTGATCTCAATATTCATTGTCTCCATTGTCTCCATGAACTATTGGCATGGCAGGGAAATGATTACATTTCAGCATCCAAATTTCATTTTCCAGGTGTTGTTTAATGCCTTTTAGGTGATGACAGGTGATTTTTAAAGTAGGTGTAAAGAGTACTGGGTTCTCAGAGAGCCAACTGCTTACTTGATTCTTTATTTTCTTCTTTTTGCTTAACTCAAATGTGAAGTAAATTACTTTTGTAATAAGGTAAAATATTTTTTGTTTATTTAGTTGAAGAATAAATTTCGTTATAGAAGGGATTAAGGAGAAGGGAACCAGACCAACAACAAAAAGACTAGAAATAAGTTTTTAAAAAAATGTGATAGATAGAACTACTAAAGGGACATATTCATCCTGGCTGGTATAATTTATCATCTGAAGAGATCCCTTCCAAAGATCTTTCTCTCACCAGTGTCTTCTGAAGGGTAAAGTCCCAAAGAGTCTAATGATAGTTGAGTTTCTCCTGACCAAAACTAGATGCTCATAGCTTCCTTTGCCATGCCCACTGGTATTCTTTTCTGGGTTTCCCTTTGAATGGTACAAGTGGCAACCTAGAGACCATCATAGTTAATATAGTGAGAAAACTGACATAAGAAGTAGGCTTAGGATCACAAAGAGAAAAAACTGAGTTTTATTAAATTTCCTAGTTAAGATGGAGCAGAGCAGATTCCTGTGAGTCTAGGCAGTGGCCAAACCAATAAAGGGGAGTCCCACCTGGAGTAGGATTTACTGTCCCAATAGCGAGCAGAGGTACTGGCTAATTCTTCACCCAAACCTGGAGAACAGACACTCGACTTTGACTCTCTGCCCAGGTTGGTAGGGAATCTGGTACTTTCTGCAGTTGGGGAGATCCCTAGCTAGGGAGATCCTACATATTTCAGTAGGAGCCCCTTAGCCTCTAGGCTGTACTTTGTCCCGCATTCAGGATCACAAATTGTAACCAGAACCTCGTATAGAGAACTAAACTTTCATAGAGGGAAAAAAGTGACAGGCCAGGAAATGCACAAATATGTTGCCAACTTGCAGCCCTCTGAGCTATTTAGAGCCCCCTACGGAAGATCATCCACCTCCCCACAATTCCCTGGTGGATACTCTAGGAAATTGGGAGATACTATAATTTCAGTGTTTCCCTTCCACCCTATGAAGTTTCCCAGGAGTTCCACATTTCCTCTGAGTGGGGCTGGTCTGGGTCGAGTGTCTGTCACTTAAGGTGTGTGCGGTCTAGCCTAGTGGCTTTCTTTCTTTTTTTTTTTTTTTTTTGAGTTGGCTCCTCCGTCACCCTGACTGGAGTGCAGTGGCACGTTCCCGGCCACCGCAGCCTCCACCTGCTGGGCTCTGGCGATCCTTCTGCCTCAGCCTTCCAAGTAGCTGGAACTACAGGCGCGTGCTACCACGCCCGCCTAGTTTTTGATTTATTGTAGAGATGAGGTCTCTCCAAGTTGCCCAGGCGGGTCTCGAACCTGCGGGCTCAGGCAATCCACTCACCTCGGCCTCCCAAGGCACAGGATTACAGGCTGAGCCACCGAGCCCGGCTGCCTATTGGCTTTTAAACGCCAGAGTGCATAGAATCACTTGGAAGGCATGTGAAAACATTGCTGGTCTCAGTACAGATGCTGTTGGCCAGATTACTGCACTTTGAGCACAACTGTCTTAGCTTCTCTTGGTTTGATTGCGGCAAAAATCATGATTCTGGGCATAGCTCAGTGCACATGGTGTGGGGTCAGGTTTCTACAAGCTGAACCACAGAAAACAAAATATGACTTGACACAGTGGATGTACATGACTAGTTCCAATCTAAATGTGTGGGGCAGATGTTAATCATTATGCAAAGTGGACACCTTAGGACATTAGAGTTTAATTCTATCAGGAATGTGGGTTAGGTTTGAGAATATATGGATCAAGTCCCAGTCATCTATGAGGCAGGGTAGTCAGGGTAGGTTGAACATAGATAAATTTTTGTTAGGCTGCTTTTAAAGTAAGAAAGCATTCAGACATCTTGTCAGCAGGAAGAACTGCCCTGCCAGCTGGAATGTGAAGTCAGTGTGGACTCCCAGGCCACGCCATCCCCTCACCCATGGAGGTGGAGAGATGGTAATCTCTCAGGAACAAATACCCCTCCTACTCATTAACATATTACTCACTAAATAGGTATATTAGGCCTTTCGTCTAAAGCAAAAAAACATGTTTTTTCTCTCGCCTATACCAACTCTTTTTGGTATGTCTATCTCTCTCCTTCTCCTTCTCTAATAAATTCTGTTTTAAAACTATGCTGGCCACTCTGAAATTCATTTCAGTAGTGTGTTAAAGGACCCACGAGTTCTGTGCTGCACCCCATGCAGCATCAATCTACACATTTCAAACATCAGAAGAATCCTAGTATTTTCTTACAGTCTATGTATTTATAGAAAACAATTATTTGACTTAGTAGCTTCAGTACTTTAGCAGTCTTGTTAAAGACAGTGGGGCATTTACTAGTGCTCTTTAGTTCAGTGATAGCTTCTTTTTATATGAATTGGAAGACAGTCTACCTCCAAGGGCAAATACTATAGGCTTCAAGAAGTCTTTCAAGACTCTTTTTCCTCCTTTAAACTTTATTCACACAGCACCTCTCACATATAACAACACTTTTCTATCTTACATTACAGGGTTTTTTTTTTTGGACATATCATATGCACATACACATAGCAAAGAGTAATTTTTTTAAAAGGGAGAGGGGTCAACAAAATGGTGGAATAAAAGGTTCCTGACTTTCCCTCCTCCCACAAAAACACAGAATAAGCATCCACACACATCAATTCCCTTTGAGTTCTCTCCAAAAAAATTGGTTGAGAGACTCCTACCCAAGCATCAACGAAGACCATACTCACATCAAAGCTGAGACACCCTGGTGTCACAAATGCCATACAGGGTGCAGCACCTAGGAATTGGTAGGGCACCCCCAACTCCTATCTTCTCCCTGAATAGGAAGAGATTTGGACCCCATATATATCTCAAAACTTTTACAGATACCACCTGAGAAACTGACTCCTAAACTACCTAGCTTTGAGAGATGATGGGACTCAGCATTCTTGAGTCCCCTGGGACCAGAGAGACCAAAAAGATGGTTTTCAAATGGGTGCAGAAACTACCACAGGTTATTATTCCCTCTGAATCAGTGTAAAGAGAGCAGGCAATAATGCACAGCTCCCAGTTTCTCCCTGGAAAAGACTACACACTTAGCATTCAGACTTTTCCAGCTGCAGCCTGAAGGTCTAACTTCTAATAGTCTGCATCTAGGAGCTGACAGGGCAAGTAATTAGTAGTCTTCTGGAACCTGAGTGTTTGTGGGGCACTTCCCACAGCTCCCCTCTAGGGCTCACACCAGAGATAGAACAAAGCCTCCAGCTATAATGCCTGCCTCTGAGAGCTATCTGCCAGCATTTCTAGGCTCCTGAAGGTGACCGAGAGCAAAGTAATGGTTTGAAAGGGTGATGTCTAAATGAGAGTGCAGGCATTTGCCACATCTCCCCTTTCTTGCTCAGGCAGAGCAAATGAGTGATAAGGTCCAGCTCACAGCTTTTCCTTGAGGAGAGAATTGGACTACACATATAGCACCCCAACTTTTCCAGCTGTTACATGAAGAATTGGTTCCTATCTTGCCTGTTTCAGGAAATTTCAGTTTCAGGACCCTAATGGGACTTGGCATAATCTCATCTTCTGAGGGCCACTAAGAACAGACGATAGTCTGGATGACCACAAAGGTCGAAGAGGCACACAGAATCTCTGCCTGGACTGATTGGTAAGGTTCTTTTTCTATGAGGCCAGTCTATGAAGGTGGTTGTTTTATCTAATATGCGGGAACCACCAGAGAGTCAAGGAAAATGAAGACACATGGAAATATATTCCAAACAAAAAAATAACTTCCCAGAGAATGATCTTAATGAAATAAAAATAAGTGACTTACTACACAGAGAATTCACAATAATGGTCATAAAGTTCCTCACTGAGGTCACGAGAGAAATTCATGAACAAAGTGAGAATTTCAGCATAGAGATAAAAAAATTAAAAACAGAGCTGAAGAATGCAACAACTAAATGGAAAAATTTAATATAGGGGTTCAACAGCAGACTGGATCAAGCAAAATAATGAGAACCAGTGAACTCAAAGACAGGCCATTATAAATCATACAATCAGAGGAGCAAAAGAAAATAGAATTAAAAAAAGTGAAGACAGCTTATGGAACTTAGGGGACAGCATCAAGCTGACCAATCGACAGCAATACAATAATAATAGACGTCAAGCCGGGCTCGGTGGCTCAGCCTGTAATCCCGCGCCTTGGGAGGCTGAGGTGAGTGGATTGCCTGAGCCCGCGGGTTCGAGACCCGCCTGGGCAAGCGAGACCTCATCTCTACAATAAATCAAAAATTAGCCGGACGTGGTAGCGTGCGCCTGTA
>CAUYQG010111850.1:0-55483 GCA_963574415.1 Tarsius wallacei | reverse complement strand
GCAGTGGCACATTCCTGGCCACTGCAGCCTCGACATGCTGGGCTCAGGCGAGCCTTCTGCCTCAATTTCCAAGTAGCTGGAACTACAGGCACATGCCACCATGCCCAACTAATTTTTTGATTTATTGTAGAGATGAGGTCTCGCTTGCCCAGGTGGGTCTCGAACCCGCGGCTCAGGCAATCCACTCACCTCAGCCTCCCAAAGGCGCGGGATTACAGGCTGAGCCACCGAGCCTGGCTCATAGACTTTTTTTTTGAGTTGGAGTCTCACTCTGTCGCCCAGACTGGAGTGCAGTGGCCGCTCCTGGCCACTGCAGCCTCGACCCGCTGGGCTCCGGCGATCCTTCCGCCTCAGCCTTCCGAGTAGCCGGAATTACAGGCACGTGCTACCATGCCCTGCTGATTTTTTTATTTATTGAGGAGATGAGGTCTCGCCAATTTGGCCAGGTGGGTCTTGAACCCACGGGCTCAGGCAATCCACTCACCTCAGCCTCCCAAAGCACGGGATTACAGGCTGAGCCACCGAGCCCGGCTGGCCATAGACTTTGAAGCTGTAACCATGTCAAGAGTTTTATATCTAGCAACTTTCTTTGACCATTATTAGTGCCCTGTCTATCCCCCATATTTTAAAGTAATATGAGTATGCTAATATTTGAATATTGACGTCTTCCAAATGATACATTTTTCTCCAAATGACCTACACACAAGTACACACTAGATTAGAAATTCATTGCTTTCTTTAGGCCTCATGAGTGTTTTAGGTCAAGTCCTAAGAAGATATGAAACAATATACAGATGGTCCTTGACTTAGAATGGATCAACTTATAATTTTTTGACTTTACAATGATGCAAAAGTGATATGCATTCAGTAGAAATGTGAAAGAATCATATATCCATTCTCCTTTTCACTTTCTGTATAATATTCAATAAATTACATGAGATATTCAACACTTTTTTATAAAATAGGCTTTGTATTATGATTCTTCCTACTTGAGGGCTAATGTATGTTTTCTAAGAATGTTTAAGGTAGGATAGGGTAAGCTATGATGTTTGGTAGGTTAAGTGTATTAAATGCATTTTTAACATATGATATTTTTCACTTATGATGGGTTTATCAAGACGTGATTCCATTATAATTCAAGGAGCACCTGTATTCTGTAAAGCATTGGGATCTACTTTTCAATATTTTAAGAGTGAATTCCTTTCTCTTATGAATTCAAATGTTGTACTTTCTGAGCTTAACCTCCATCTGAAACTGTCAAGATGATAAGCATCTGTTTGACAGATAATTGTTTTTTTAATTATGTTTGACACATTTCTAATTGTTTCTATTGATTTATTCTTCCTAGAAATTGCATGTGGTGATCAAAATATTTACTGTATGACCTTCCTGCCTTGTCTTCAAGGAGACAGTGTAAGTCATGTTTAAAAATACATTTTAAAAAATCCTTAGAAAACAGTGTTGTGAACTTTGTACATGAAAAAGGCATAAAGTATTTAGCATATTGGCTTTTGCTCCCAAAAAGAAACAATACATATAATACAATAATGTTTAAACAACAAAGCAACTGAGCAAGGAATAGGAAAAAATAGAAATTTGATGATCAGCAAGGATTTCCATAATGAGCTCAGAAAAATTTAGGACCAGGGTGCTGAATTAACAAAACCTGTGAAGCAATTAGATGTTTTCCAGGTGGATTGTCCCATCCATCACTCCCCGTGTTTTCTGTCTCTTGGCCTGGAAAGGAAGAGTTGTGGAAATTCTATATGAGTCTTAAACATTGTGAAAATTGCCCAACCAGCTTTTGAGAAGCAACAGAGCTCTAACTACCATGAGGATTTGGAATCAGGTTTATATAAATTGTATCTAGTTATGACAAAAAACAAACTGAACAATTTTCTAAGTTTGTCGTTCCAAACTCTAGCAAAGAAAAAGTATTCATTTTTTTTTTTGCATTTTTCTGAAACCCTATGGCATTCCTTCCCCTTCCACTGGAACACTCACACCTGTATAGTTCAAAGGGAAATCTTTAAACTCTTCAGCACAGCTGTGACAACAGAATTTTTCATGGAAGAAGTACATGGGCTATTCCTGAACAACCAGCTACCTTGCAGACTGACTCTTCCAGATGCTCAGAGAACACTCCAGGGCAGACATATCTTCAGATGAGAGAGATAAATGACCTCCTTAGAGGGCAATATAAATTCAAAGACTGAAATTGAAACAGAAAACCAAACCTCTCCATCTTTTTTACCAGGAACCAGAAAAAAAATTGTGTGAGCACTTACCTGATGACAGTGAGCAACTCTCACTATCTGTGCCAACGAATTAATCTAGATACTGATGTGAAACATGTCTGACTTCAGAACAATGGCTCTTTCTGCCATTGTTAGAAAGCACCACCCCTTTAGGATTCTTCTGGTTTTGTACTGCGAATATTTGCTTCCAGCAAAGATGGTTGCTTAGATATTTTGCTTTTGTGAAGGCTGGGTGAATCTAATGATATTTTCCCACGTAGTTGCATGCATCTGAAATTGAAATTGGACCTGAATTAAGAGGAATTCTTTCTGCCCATTTGTTCTGCATATCATTTGTCAGGTACAGATATCTCAGAATTTTATCAACATTTTAAGTCATTTTGGATGCCCAAGTAAGTCCCTAGTGAACATGAAGTTTGGATGAGCCAGTAAGAATTGCAGCATTGGCTTGACTTACTTTGGAGCAAGGACTTGCAGGTGAACTGGGCAGCTGATGATAAAAGAAAAAAAGAAAGTATGAAGCTTACATGCTTATAACCAACTCCTAACCTCTTTTAAAACACCCCTGATCTCCTTTGTGGTGGTTTCTTTTTCCATTCAAAAAGTTTCTGAATCTTAATTTTAATTTCATTTTATCAAGACACCAAAGTGGAGGGAGTGAAAGGCAAGGCAGATGAATAGTAGATGGATCTTATCTGAACCTCAGCTACTCATGGGTGCTTCTGGCTGAAAATGCCAGAAAAATGAAAGCGATGGAAACAGCTAAGAGCAAATTTAAGAGAAGCTAGAATGCTCAAGTCTAAAGACAGTTATTAACTAAAGGAGAAACTTAGAAATCAATAACTGTAACCCGAGAAAAAGAAGTTGGAAAGGAAGAAAGAAAAGGGGAGGGAAAACAGAAGGGAAAAATGTATGTACTCCATTACTTGATTAAAGGTACGTCTTTAGCTTAAGTTCAGTTATGCTGTCATAGGATGACCCCAACATCTCCGTAGCTTACAACATTTATTTCTCTCTCATGCTACATTTCTACCTCAAGTTAACTGCCACTTGAAAGTTCACTTTTTGTACTCTAGGTTTTGGGCTGACTGCCTGAGAGGACTTAATGAGGTCTCAGAGGAAAAAAAGAGCTTGAAAACCACAAGATAGAAGATCAGAAGGGACACACTTTACTTCTACTCACATTTCATTTGTCAAAGCAAGTGACGTGGACAAGCCCAATGTGAATGGGGTAGAAATGTATATTTGGAACAATATGTAATTATCTAACAATATGTAATAACTAAAACAATGATCTTAATCTTTGCAACAAGGAGAGATAGATGTCATTGTCCCATTTTTAGGAATATTGGATTAGGGTATTTTGAATAATATTCTTAAGTTTGGGGTTTCCTCCAGACTTGAATTATCAATTTTTGGGGGAAGAGGATCACAGAGGAAAAGTACTATTCTTATCACATGAAATCTAGGCTATATGTTATCAGTATGGCTCATCATTGTTGATGTTAACCTTGGGATAGGGTTTATCAGTTTTCTCCACTATAGAGTTACTTGTTTTTTCTTCTTTCCATTCTGTATTCCTTGGAAGGAAGTCCCTATGCACAATCTACTCTTGAGAAATGAGAGTTATGCTCCACTTTCTTAAGAGCATTTCACAAATGTTACAGGTGAGGAATGTGAAATTCAGAGAGTTTAAGCCCAAGATGACATAGTTATGAAGTGGCATTAATGTTAAATACCCAAGTCTGTCTGACTTATAAAGCTATTCTTTTTTCAGTATTCTACGAAAGCAAGTATAAGAATAGGGAAATGGCCAGGAAAAGTAGAAGGATACATTTACTAGTTGCTTTGTTGAAGCATGTTGAGAAGCATGTCCCTTGACTTGAAACATTCAGATAAAGATTCCTTAACTTCCTACTCACTAGCATTGGTGAGTAGGAAGTTAAGGCTGGAGAGTTATAAAGCTCTTTCACATTTACAACAGCATCCAATTATTGTCCTCACATGGCCTAACTATGTATTAATCTGTCTTCTACAAATATGCCCTGACTCCATTCTAATCTAGTAAACTATCTTTCAAAAGGGAAACCAAGTCCTTGGAGCACTGTGAGGGCAGAGTGGAAAATGAAAGAGATTTTATCGGCACTTCTTTTGAGCAGAAGATCACTTCTCAGCAGTGTTTTCATGAACAGAGTTATAACCCCAGATCTGCCTAATATTGAAAAGGCATGTTCCTGCCACAGGAAAAACTCTGGATAAATGGGAAAACTGTCAAAAAGACTGGGAAGCAGAGCAATAAGCTGATCTATGTCTGTGGTATTGAAATTCTGTGAGGATTTTCCTTTTTACCATGGAGATAGCACTCAATATTGGCGTTTTAAAGTTATGTGCCAGGTCCTATACTGTTTTCTTTTGAAATGTCAGACAAGGCAATTCAGAGACAGAAATGACCATGTGACAGCACTGAGTTGTGTTTTCTTAACTAGTATCTAATCTTTCTTTCGGCAAAAAACTAAGTTACAGAGAATGCATAAAGATAAAAAGGAGTTTGTGGACATTTTACGTATTTCACGTGAAGAAAAATCTTTTCTCAGTCAGTTTTAATAAACACAATAAATACTACTTGGTTTCTCATTCATATGAGCATATCACATATTTAATTGTAATTGTACGATGCCCTTGAACATTCATTATTGGTTTAAATATTCTTTTTCTTTTTAGATTAGAAAATATAGTTTATTTAAAAGTAAATTAGAGAGAGAGAAAGAGAAAGAGAAGATTCACCTCCCCAAGGTGGGGGAGGGGGCCAAAGCCAGGAATCATGGTGACAGCCATAGTTTAAAGAGCACATTGTTAGGGTCACACTCTCCCGATGGGACCTCCAGGATGTTAGGATAGGCCCACTGGAGCTGTGGGGTGTCTGGGGTGCAATCTGATGCCACATAAAAGATGCAAAGAATTGCATAGAAGTTAAATTAGAAAATATAGTTTACTTAAAAGTAAATTTGAGAGAGAGAGAGACAGACAGACAGAAAGAGAAGATTCACCTTCCCAAGGTAGGAGAGGGGAACCAAAGCCAGGAAGCATGGCAACAGCCATAGCTCAAAGAGCACATGATCACACCACAGTCTAGCAAGGCAATGGCCCCAGTTTAAACATTCTAATGAACAGCAAGCTCTTGGCTGGCAGTCAGAGAGTTGAGTTTTTCACCCCTATTTCTCAAAACATAGAAACATTTTCAGAACTTTTTTTCCAACTTGCTGAGATTATCTGGACTTTCCAAATCTTCTATGTAAATCATACACAAGGATTGAGCTTATAGGACAAGGACTTTTATTTAGCACTGTGTCCCAGTACTTAGTATATCCGGGAACACTGTATCACTTAATAAGTGTTTGTTAAATGATACATCCTGAAATTTTGCACACACTCAGTAAATGTTTGTTAAATAATTATTGAATAAATGCTTTCAAGAAAGAAGCATTGTGTGAATTTAAGATAGTCATAACACGCACAACTACATATAAAATGAAAGGCCATGTCTAAAATCTATGCTCATTAATTTCCTTCAGCTCTCATTTTTTTAAAAAACTGGGACCACCAATATATTAAAGTCTGTACTGCATAACTTGAGTGATAGCACATTTTCTTCCGAATACATTGAACAAAGGCAAGATCCCCAAGGGGGGATAATGATGACTGACTCCTAGGATGTGTTGCAGGGACTCACACTAAAATTTTCTGACCAATCAGCTGCTCTTCATATGAACAGAAACTAATTTTCCTTTTAATAAGTCAATGAGATGACATTTCTTTATATAAAATACCAAAATTGACTGAAAATTAAAACTTGATGCTGGTGAGAGTATGTAGAGTTACTCTCCTCTATTGCTGGATGAGAATATTTTGATACAACTTTTCTAGGAAGTAATTTGGGAATACAAGGAGGGATCCCCATGAAAAAGAACTAGTTTTGGAAGGCGGGCTCCTTGTAGTATAGGCTTCCTCTGCTAGGTTAGTATTCTAGGAGCCTATTGACATCAGTGTACCAGCTAGCATTGTGAGAGGCTGCACTCTGCTTCTGTGAACTTTTCTGGAGATTTTTTCAATGCGTTTGCCCATTTCATGATGTGTGATTGACGAGTTCATCTACCCACACCATGCTGAGCGTTCAGCAGTTTTTGACCAAAAATGGCATGACCCCCATGCCTCAACCTCCCTATTCACCTGATCTGGCCCCAAGTAACTTTTAAAAAATGTTTCCTGGATGAAAAAAGTCCTCAAAAGGAAGCATTTTGCTGATGTGGAAGAGGTGAAACAAAAAAATGACAGAAGCACTAAAAGGCATCAAAATTGAGGAGTTCAAAAACTGCTTTGAGCAGTGGAAAAAAAATCTTGAAAGGTATATTGCATCAAATAAAGAGTACTTTGAAGGTGACATGTAAGAATAAGTACAAGTTTAAACATGTAAGAATAAGTACACAATTTTTTATAAGCAAATTTAGTTTTTGGGGGTTCCCCTCTTGTATATGTAAAGTGGTTTAAAGAACTTATAGATTCAAAAAAATAGGAGTTCTATTTCAAGATATTTATCTAAAATAAATAAAATTTTTCAGAGATTAGTGAATATAAAGATATTTGCTATGTGATAATACTGAAACTTTTGAGACAACTTCATTGATTAATAATTGAGGATTGCCTAAATAAATTAAGAAATGTTCACCCAATAAAGTATTACTCATTCCTTTAAAATAAAGTGTGTATTGATGTAGAGGTCTGGTGTTGAATTCTAGTTTTTCTACTTTCAAGTTTTGTGACCTTGAGCAAGTGTCTTATTTAACTTAATTGTGTTTTAATTTTCTAGAATAATATATATTTTTTAGTTCAGTGTTAGTTTTTATCAAAGGTATACATAGCCATAATTTAGAGAGCCACATTGCTATACAAGGCTAATTATCCAAAAAAAAAAAAAAAAAGGAATTCTGACTACCTTTTTCCAGTTTCTGTTCCTTAGAAGCAGCCACTTTCAGCTTTTTTATCTGATTCTCATATTTACCTCTATACTGCACACACTCTAAAAACAGAGAAACAAGCAAACAAGCTTGATCTTTTAAAAAAAATTTTAGGTATTATTTATTAGCTTCCTATTGTAGAAAATTATAATGTAGTTTCTTTGCACCACTTCTGTCTCCAGCACACACACCCTTATTCTTTCCACTCTCTTCCCAACAGAGTTTTATTATAATTTTAGCTCTATCGCTGTGGTGTTTATAGTATTAAGACTATATAGACACGGCACTGCTGAGTCAAATTGGGTGCTGTTATTATTTTTCCTTTTCTGAATCAATTTTGGCTTTCCTTAATTTTTTTTCTTTTTTAGGTGCTGTTAATGTTTACTCTTAGTTTACTGAATATTTGTTCTTTTATTGACAGTCTCTTCCTAGGTTATGCAAATCTTTTTCAACACATTGGGCATCAGTTTCATCCTCCTGGGCCAGGCGCCGTGGCTCACGCCTATAATCCCAGCACTTTGGGAGGCTGAGGTGAGAGAATTACCTGAGTTCAGGGGTTCGAGACCAGCCTGGGCAACTCAGTGAGACCTCATCTCTACAATGAATCAAACACACACAAAAATTAGTCGGACATGGTGGCATGTGCCTGTAGTTCCAGCTACTGCGAAGGCTGAGGCAGAAGGACCACTCGAGCCCAGCAGGTCGAGACTGTGGTGGTTATGAGTGTGCTACTGCACTCCAGCCTGGGCAACAGAGCAACACTGCAACTCAACAAAATTTTTTTCTTCATCCTCCTAAAGAAAATCTCCCAAGAATTGTGCAACCTGCTCACCTCAGGACTGGTTGAGGCTTAGCTCTTGTTTTGAAGTCTCCTTTCACCATTAACTTGGAGATTTTATTTCCATGTTTTGTGTGGAATTTCTTTCTACCTAATTCCATGTCTTCTTCTATTTAGGTTTTGTTCCTTGTTTTCATAGATCATTGCTTCCTGAGAAAGTGTACATAGGAGATGAAATTTTTGAGACATCTATATCTAAAATATTTTTAAAATTTTACTTAACTGATAGTTGTCTGTGAATAGAATACTGACCTAGAGATCATGTGCCTTCAGAGTTTTGAAGGCTTTAATCTATTGCCTTCTATCTTCTAGAATTGCTAATAGTAATTCAATTGCAAAAGTTACCATTTACTCAGCACTGGCTATATGTCAGTCACTCTTCTATTTGTATTTATGTTTTCCATCTCATTTAATCTTCATAATAACCCTGCCAGCTTGGTGTTATCTTTAATCTTCATTTTGCAGATGAGGAATCTGGGACACAGGGCTGCAGTCACTTTCTCAGAGTTGTAGGGCTAGTACCTGCAGAGCCTGAGAGTAGAATCCAAGTTAGCTGGGTTGAGAGCTCACACTTTTAACCTCCATGCCTTTTTGCCATTTTGATTATTGACTCTTTCAATAAAACATCAACATGTTGTCTGGGTACTTTTTGTTTATTTTACTGCTCTGTATTCAGTATTATGAAATTTCACAATGCAGTGTCTTCTGTTGGGTCTTTTCTCATTCATTATCATGAACACAGAGTAGGCCATTTCAATCTGGAAAATACTGCACTTCATTTTAGAAAAAAGTTCTTGAATCGCTCCTTTCTTTCCATTTTCTCTGTTCCATGTTGCTAGATCACATACAGTGGTCCCACTAATTTTCCAGTTCTTTGCTTGGTCTGTTTTCTATAGCTTTGCCTTCTTGCTATACTTTCTCTAAACTTTCCTCAATTTCATCTTCCAATTTTGTTACTAAATTTTTTGTTTCTGCTATCTTATTTTAATATCTAAGATATCTAAGAGCTCTTTCTTTTTTCTCTGGAAGTATTTCTTTACAGTGTTGTTTTTCATTGAAAAGTTTATTATCAGCTGGGCTCGGCGGCTCAGCCTGTAATCCCGCACCTTTGGGAGGCTGAGGTGAGTGGATTGCATGAGCCCGCGGGTTCGAGACCCGCCTGGGCAACTTGGCGAGACCTCATCTCTACAATAAATCAAAAATTAGCTGGGTGTGGTAGCGTGCACCTGTAGTTCCAGTTACTTGGAAGGCTGAGGTGGAAGAATCGCTGGAGCCCAGCAGGTTGAGGCTGCGGTGGCCGGGAGTGGCCACTGCACTCCAGTCTGGGTGACAGTGAGACTCCAACTCAAAAAAAAAAAAAAGAAAAGTTTATTATCTTCTCATAGTTAATATCTCATGAGTATATCTCATGTATTCACATCAGTTTGAATATTTTGATTTTTTATAACTAAATTTTATAAATTTTATAAAAATTTTGTAACTAAAATTTTATCCAAGTTACTGTTTTGTGTTCACTTGTATTTCATTTGTGTACTCTTGTGGCCATAGGCTATTTGCATTAGAAAGTTGATTGGAAGCTTTGAGCAGGGGTGGAGTATTGTTGTTTGTTTTTTGAGTCAGAGCCTCACTCTGTCACCCAGGCTGGAGTGCAGTGGCATGCTATGGCTACTATCCAAGTAGCTGGAACCACAGTCATGTGCCACCATGTCCGGCTAATTTTTTGTTTCTTTTCTTTTTCTTTTTTTGTTTGATGTATTGTAGAGAAAAGGTCTCACCAAGTTTCCCAGGCTGGTCTCAAACCCCTGGGCTCAGGCAATCCTCTGGTCTTCGAATGCTGGGATTACAGACATGAGCCACCACACCCGACCTGGGTGGAACTTTTTGACTAGGCATCTGTGTAGTGAAATGGCTACACTGTTTCACTAGGGAATCTGAGATATCAACATCTTTTAGTTTTTCCCTTGGTCTAGACTGATTCCTAAGAGATAAGGGTTCAAGTCCCCTGCCTGCAGGGGAAGACACTAGCTGCCAGCATTTTAAAAGTAGATGAAGAGGGAGCACTCAGCATATACATAAAACTTAACTTCCCTGGTTTTGACATAGTACTCATACCCTTGCCTGTGCTTGTGTCTTTCATTTGAAAGATTCTGTTTTCCCTCCCCCAAAACTCCAATATCCTGCTGAGGCAGGGTGGGCAGTGTATCACAAGCATGGCCAGGGAGGAGGAAAAGAAACATGTCCCTCCAGTGAGGGGGGAGAAAAATTCCAGATCTGGGGCTTGATCTGCTGTTTTAACAACTAGCAGCCAGTTCTCTGGTTTTTTTATTACCTTTTTTTTCTGGTACTGTCATTCTAAACATTATCTTATTTTTTCAACACAACTTGCCTTGTTTATCTAATTTCCAGGTATAATTGCAAACTCAATTCTCACAATTAGATAGGCAGTTTAAAATCTCATCTATTTCAAAATCAGAATTTTTCAGATGAAAAAATGCAGCCTAAGAACATTTTCTTGTCTTGGGTTAATAAAACTAGTCATTAGTGAAAGGACGGACCAAGACCAGGAAGCCATTTTAAAAAATCTTGTTCCTAAACCCTAACAAAATGATGAGAAAATAGAGGCTATATCTTGGAGAAATGCATACTCTAGGTAAAGATTAACTTTGATGACTTTGCTTTTTCAGAAACACAGACTCCTAGGTACCAGCCTACTGTAATTTGTCTTTTTAGAAACTTAAATTTCTCAAGCATGACCAATATCAACCCATTGTATACTCAGTGCCCCCCTCAGGGTCTCCAAGATATCCACAGGTGGTCAACAAGGAAGTCACGGCAGTCACGTCTACCTGATTGCAACATCTCCAGGGGAAAGGATTTAAGCCATGCTCTGGGCCGGGTGTGTGTGTGTGTGTGTGTGTGTGTGTGTGTGTGTGTGTGGAGTGGGGGGGGCGACGGTGCCACACTCATCTGGAGTGTAGGCCCGCTTCCTGTCTGTGAGAAGTGAATCTTTCTTAAATAAATCTTTTCTTCTTTCACCTCTTTGTGTGTTGCAAATATTTGCATTCTTGGACCTCTGGTTACCAACACGCACTTATGGCACACCAGCTCTGGCGGTGCTGCACCCCTCCGCTTCCATCCATCCACCCTCACCCCTCTGTACCCTAATATTTTTCTGGAGGTCCCACTGAGATCCTTATTTTTATCTCTCTCCCTCTCTTCCTTCCTCATTTCCTAACTGGTGACCCTCTGTGGACTGTGTTGGAACCTGGTGGCAACTGAAAGCTCTGACTGAGGCTATACTTCAGCGTGCTAGAAGGTCCCAGGAAAAAACATCAGACTGCTGCAGTCCGATAGGGTGAGGGACTAAGGTTAACTCTTTACTTATTTCTAGCCAAGGTCTCTGAGTTTCCCCATGGACCAGGCTGGATCTCAGAGGTTAACTGACAGTCACTGCCTAAGGCTACTCCCTAGGGAGGCAAGAAGGTCCCCAAAGGAAAAGTGTGAGACAAAGTGCTTGGTATCCTTACTCTTTTCTTTTCTGGTTGGCAAAGCAACTCCATGAAGAACCTTGAAACTCCAACAGCTGCCCGGTACGCCTTTCTGCACCTTCGGTGAGTCATCCCTCATTTATCATTCACATGCCCACATATTTGTATGCTCACTCTTGGACCCCCGGGCTTTGCTATTCGGATGAGTTTCTGAGTCTCTTGTGCTTTTCCCAGTTTTCATCTTGGGAGATACATAGCAAGGGTCTGGGACTCAATTGCTGGAAGTCCTGGTACCAGGTTTTCCAAGACATGGTGGAGCATAGCGTTCTGTGAGCACCAATGGGCACAGGGACGGGAGGACACTCTCTCCCCTGTGACTCACATTCTTTGTGCTGATTCATTTGAACCTGTTGGGGATGCCCAGCAGTGGATCTGAATGGTTAAGGCCCAGGAACAAATCCATGAAACCAAGGGCCCATCCCAATGGTATCCCTGTTTCCTTTTACAGGAACCATGGGAAACTATAAGCTGGGGGATGGTGAAACCTGACCAGAAGGTGGTTCCCAACTCCTAAAACACTTCTGCAGCTTGATTTGTACTTAAAAAGGAATGACAAATACCTTGAAATCTCATATATTCAGGTCTTTTATGAGTTATCTTGCCACCCAGATATCTGTTCCTCTTGTTGTACATTTGTGTTGGTTCCCCAGACCCCATTGCCCATAGGCTCATCAGAGGATACTGATACTGCTGACTTAGCCACCCCTCCCTCAAAAGATTTTTTTACTTCCTTCATACTCTCCTATTCCTTTTACAACTTCGATCCTGCTTTCCCTCTAACAACTCAAATGCTGACCCAGCTGGTTTAACTTCTCCTGTCTTATAATCTGCTTTTGCTACTCCACTCTCCATCAGTTTCCCTTTCTTCTCTTCCTTCTTGCCCTCCACATTTACCTGCGGAGGAGGGGTGGCGTCTACAGCTGTGAGGCCTAACCCTTGTCTCCAGTCTCTCTTGTACCTTTGGAGAAGGGGCTGGCACCAAAGGCCACAACACCTGACCCCAGCCTCTAGCCTTCTCATCCCCCTTCCCCCCACTGTTTGATAACCCTCTGGCAACAGCCCTACTAGCTATAGCAAGTCACCACCCCCACGTGTACTTGGGAAGCCCATTCAGGTTTCCTCATGGTCTCTCCTCAGGGGGGTGGCCATGACAAAGAGATATTGGGGTTCTTGCTTTTTTTTTATATAATAAATCTCTCTCAAGTTATATCTAAACTGGGACTATATCAACCTTCTTCCTAGATAAAAGTAAATTAATCCTGTTAACTAACTACAAAAAGGTCAACTGTAATTTTAATCTGTTTTTCAAACCAAACTTGCAAGTGCTCTAGTAAAACTTTACTTCCAACTTTACCATGTGCTAAAACATTAGTGCTAAATAACACCACTGTTTGTTATATCAGGCTTGCTAAAGTTGTATTTTATAAACAGAAGTTTAAGTCACCTGTTGTGCCTAACTAGCACCCTCTTATGAGACAGGTAAAGCTTTTAATGCTAAACACCCTGCGTGATATGATAAGGTTTGGGAATTGGCCATTCCGTCCTGATTAAGTTACTTTAACTAAGTCTAGTACTTCTCCTGCCAGATGAATACAATACTGGGTACTCTGTGTGAGCACAATGAGGATGGGAAATGATCACTCTCACCTAATTGTCCACACCTTACAATAAGACTACAGTTTACTATTTTAAAAGGATTTTAACAACTTGGCTTGTTCACAATTATGAATAAGTAAGGACAGATCATTACACATCCATGTGGTCTGTTCACTCTAAAGGGCTCTGCATCAGACTGTCACAGAGAAATGGTTAAAAAGTTTCATATGTATAACCTACTTAAAAAGGAGATTTTAAGTCTTTTTCAGCCAACACACATACACACACACACACAAAACCAAAAACAAACAAACAAACAACAAAAAACAGTGCCAACATGGAGGGCAGCAGAACCAGAGGATAAAAGAAACACTCTAATTGGCAGTCACCATTAGTGACAAAACTCCAACTGCCCACCAGACACTGGTAAGAACTAACCTGCTAAGAGTATGGTGTTCGTTGCTTATGGGTACAGTCGGTGGGGGCACTGAAAGCATAGTTGCCCTAAAATGGCCTTAACCTCCTGAACCTTGTCCATTGTGCAGGCCAGAAAGTCATTGGGAAGCAGGTGTACTCTCTTCTGAAGAGAGGTTTCCTCGTGGTCACTTATGGAGGCCTACAAATCTGCTAAACTGCCTGGCACTGGCTCACCATCACCCCAACAACCCCCCAGGCAAATATTAGGGTGCTGGAACCTGAATTAATTTCTTAATTTAACACAGGTGCTAACTTTTTGGTCCTGGTCATCCATGATGAAATCATACAGCCTTATCCAAAAAAATTTTCTGCTTTAAACAACAGAGCAGGGAAGAAAGGGGCAAAATTCAGTTAGCCCTCTCCCCCACTGTCTTTGTTACAAAAAACAAGGTTTTTTTTTTTTTTTTCTTTTCAAAATCTTTGGGCTGTCATTCTGGCCAAATAAGTAACTTTTACAATAACTACGTAATTTTGTGTTATAACATTATACTTTAAAAAATTTTAATACTTAAACTCTTCACGTTCTCGATTCAGTCAATCTAGGGTGGGGTAAGAAACAAGCCCCAGAAACTACACCTGACTTACAACCTCCTTTTAAACTGCCTGCAGACTAGGCACAAGGATTATTAATCCCACATAGGATAAATAAAATAACCTGGACTTCACCATCTAGCATATCAATCACTGTGAAAGTATGTCAGACTTATTATAAAACAAAAGAAACCATTTTCTCTTGCCAATGTTTACCTGTTTTAAATTCTCAATTTAAGCTACAACATAACTACATGTCTCTAGTGTTTTCAAATTTTCTTTCTTCAGACTTTGTCAAAGTGGCTGTATTTCCTAGTTAAAGTACAACTAGGGATGATTTGCAAGGGAATATTTCAACTTACATTGATAAATTAGAGGTTTTAGCTAATCATACATATAATTTACAGGACTACTTTCACTTTTCCAGCATTGTTTCTAGGGCAATAGCCCTTTTCATCATTGTTTGCTTAATAATTTTTGCCTGTGCTCTTGCTCAGTGGTTTATTAGATCTAAATAGTATTTGGTTGAGGTCCCACTGTTTCCTACTCATGCCGTTGGAAATAGATAGGTAGGGGACATCTCTATGGCCCACCTCAGCAGGAAGCAGTTACAGAAGATTGATCTTCGCCCCATTTCCCGGGATCATAAGAATATTTCCAAGAGCAGGAGTGGGGAATGAAAGGACCGAGAGTGGGAAACCATTTTTAAAATCTTGTTACTAAACCCTAACACAGTGATGAAAAAGTAGAGGCTATGTCCTGGAGAAATGCATACTCTAGGTAAAGATTAACTTTGCTGACTTTGCCTTTTCAGAAACACAGACTCCTTAAGCATGACCGATACCAGACTACTGGAATTTGTCTTTTTAGAAACTTAAATTTCTCAAGCATGACCAATATTGACCCATTGCATACTCAGTGCATGGTGACCAGGACCCTCCTCAGGGTCTCCAAGATATCCACAAGTGGTCAACAAGGAAGTCACAGCAATCACATCTACCTGATTGCAACATCTTCAGGGGAAAGGATTTAAACCAGGGCTTGGGGGGCTATGGTGCCACACTCATCTAGAGTGTAGGCCTGCTTCCTGTCTGTGAGAAGTGAATCTTTCTTAAATAAATCTTTTCGTCTTTCACCTCTTTGTGTGTTGCAAATCTTTGCATTACTCGGATCTTTGGTTACCAGTGCGTAACTCTGGCATGCTGGCTCCGGTGGTGCTGCGCCCTTCTCCTTCTATCCATCCACCCTCACTGCTCCGTACCCTAACAATAAGCAATGGTGTCAAATATAAAACAGTAATTTCAGATTTTAACTTGACACCTTTTTGTTGTAAGACTCTCCTACTCTCTGTGTTTTCCCATCACAAATTTCTGGGTCATTACCTACTTTGACAAATTTGATTGCTTTTAGAAAAGCCTCTTAAATCACAGGTGATCTCTGTGGCATCAGTGGATTTCATAAGTTGAGTCTCACTTTGATACCCATTTACCAAGCAAGTAACTCAACATTTTAAGTGAGAAAAAGTAATCTTACACCATTCAAGTTATATATACTTACTTGTTCCTTTTGGGGGAGGGGGCAGAGGGGAACACAAAAAAAGAAATTCCAGCATTGCAACAAGAAGTTTGCTTTTGTAAAATTGACAACATGTCTTATAATTTATGTTCCATTTTTAATGGGTTTTCTAGGAAGCTCAGAACTAAATAATGAAAATTCTAGTAAGGATATGTCAGCTGTTTGTTTTGTAATAACATTGCTTCCCAGCTTCATGTTCTTTTCTTACCTCTATTTTCCTTTTCAATCTATTTTCTTAACTATATTATTTTTATCACCATTGTTTCATAAATCATTTCACACTTTTTTGAAATAAGGTATTATATAAACAAGAATGTGAAACAATTTTTATATGTACCTGCTAGTGTGGGTTCATACCATTTTTATTGAATGACCAACATATTCTCATCCCTTAATCAGTGTCCATTGTAGAAAAGCTCTCTGTTACCCACTGTGAGGTTATGACATCATATGAATAACTTTAATTAAGACTTAGAAAGTTCCTTAGTTGCATAAACTGCCTTTAGTTCCATTTTATCCATAAAGCTTATCTTTCCATAGTTTTTGACAGATATTGATAACTCAAAATAGAATATATGTGTATATTGTTTCATCGTCCTTAAAATATTTTCATATGATTTTAAAGAATTCTCAAAATAGTCCTGCCAGCTTTGTGGTATTGGCCCTATTTCAAATGTGTGGAAAGTGAATTCCTTAGACATTGTGTGACTAGAAGGCCACACAGTAGTAAAGTGACAATGCCAGGACTGGATGACAGGTCCCTTCATTCTCAATCCAGGGTGTTGCTATTGCAAACCACTGCATCTTCTAAGTTTCTAAAAATCAATACCATGTTATCTGCAGAACACCACAGAGCTTCTTATGAAACTGACCTCATCCTGTTCTGTCTCTTATTAACATTAAATATTGATAGCTGGGAGAATGGAGACAGGCTCACATATACATCTATTACTGACAATGTTCCCACATTATATTTACACTGGAAGACCAGCCACCTTTTCAAATGTTAAAGCCTGGGCTTTCTTGGGGCTTTTCAGATTTGCATATTTAAAGCCTGCATAGGTACTTTCAATTTATATAGTGAGAAGTTTTTTAAAAAAATTCCCTTTTGAGCCGGGCTCGGTGGCTCAGCCTGTAATCCCGTGCCTTTGGGAGGCTGAGGTGAGTGGATTGCCTGAGCCTGCGGGTTCGAGACCCACCTGGGCAAACAAGACCTCATCTCTACAGTAAAATAAAATAAAAAAATTAGCCGGGCGTGGTAGCGCATGCCTGTAGTTCCAGCTACTTGGAAGGCTGAGGCGGAAGGATCGTCAGAGCCCAGCAGGTTGAGGCTGCGGTAGCCGGGAGCGGCCACTGCACTCCAGTCTGGGCGACAGAGTGAGACTTCAACTCAAAAAAAAAAAAAAAAAAAATTCCCTTTTGGCAATTTCAGCACTTCCTGAAACTGTGGGGAGGATTTCTTAAGGCCAGGAGTTCAAAACAAACTGGGGCAAAATAGCAAGACCCTGTCTCTACATGAAAAACAAAACAAAACAAAAAAACCCTAAAACTCCTCAGCATATGTAGATGTAGTAAATCCAAGGACTTTGGGAAACACTAAAATCATCTGGATTGATTCCAGATTAAGGTGGCCAACGTGAGGCAGTTAGAGTGAGTTTGTGCTACAGAGTGAACCAAGATATTTTTCTCAGCACCCAGAGAGGATCCAGCAGCATGCCCACAAGTCTTCGGAGGAATGATAATAACCACTTAGAGCAAAGAAGAATAAATAAAATCACTGACCTGGGCTGTACTTGGCCAGACTCTCTCTTGCACCACACAGTACACCACAGCCTCTGGACACAGTCAGGAAGGCAAGTGATGGGAATTCTGGAGTTTTGTGCCCTGCTGTGAACTTGTAGGGCTCCTTGGGCCTCATGGGACTCTGGTCCAGAATGGGAAACCACATTCCCCACAATCATGCTCTGCATGGAGTGGTACAAGGAAAAGGAAAGAAAAGCCTTAAGTAAACCCAGCCACTATTTCCCAGGAACTCAACCCTTGCAGGGTGGAGTGGCTGCTTCTCAGCTGGCTTGGCAGGGAACAGGTCCCAATAGCAAACTCCATGGCTATAGACAGTTCCTGGCTAGACAGGTTGCCTGAGAACACCTGAGGCCTGAGGTTGGCTACACCTTGATATTCAGAGTCAGACTGCCTGAGGCCAAAGAGGGAACTGGGTGGGACACATTGCCATAGACACTTCTCACTCCCCTTGTGAAGTTTTCTGGGCCTGTCCTCCACAATAATATTATTCAATTGGCCTGGGATTCCCTTCTAATCCCCACTGGGGTAGCTGAAATGCACACTTGTGAGTGCTTCATCTCCTCTTCCCTGTGATACCCCAGCAGGTTCAAAACAGACAGAAAACTTGGGAACTCACCAGAGCCGTGCCCTTGACCTAGGCAGGCTGGGCATTTTCTTGGAACAACACTCACCAAGGAGGAACTCTATAGCCATCATTGTAGCCAGTTTTCTCCCACAAGTGCCATCTCCTGGCTGGAGGTCAACAGTACAACCAACCACATTGACTACAATACCTTAGCTTTGGGGAAGGCCAGATTCCAAGTACCAACTAATAACACTTTCCAAGACACTTTGGCCACTTAGGATGCTGTAAGCCAGTGCAAATACACAGGACAGGGCTGCCACAATGAAAAATTGAGAAATTCACCACACCAAGGCTATCTATAACCAAGGGAACCCTATGGTGCCTATATCAGCCCCCTGCTAACCTTTAATAACAAGAAATTATCTACCCAAATGAGAAGGAATCAGAAAAATAATTCTGACAATATGAAAAAAACAGAATTCTCTAACACACCAAATGACAACACCAACTCTTCAGAAACAAAACCTAACAAAAAAAATTCTGGTGGGAAAGAATGTGAATTCAATGTTTTCTGTCTCTCTTTCTGCCTCAGGAAGGCCAATTACTCTTGAAATAATTGTTCGTCTCTTGAAGAATTTGTTCTGTCTTTTTGAGCTTGTTTTCTGTGTTTTTAAGGGTTTGGGTTAGTTCTATGTTTTGGTCCTCAAGCTCTGAGATTCTTTCTTCTGCTTGGGTAATTCTGCTTTCCATGCTTATCAGTTTGTTATTTATTTCATTCACAGTATTCTTTATTACCGTTATCTCAGTTATCAGCTCCTTCCTAGTTTCTTCTTGTCTCTCCTCAATTCTTTTTAATCTCTCCATTAATGTCTTGATATCTAGATTTGTAGTTTGAGACCAGTCATTCTGGGAGCTCTTCATTGTTTGCATTCCAAAGTCAGTTTTCTCAGTGCCTACCCTCCCAGAGGTCTGGGAGAGGCCCATATTCTTCTTTTGGTTTTTCTTCATTTGTGTAGATTTCTCTCTCTCTCTCCCTTTCCTTCCCCTTCTTTAATTCTGTTTTTCAGGAAAAGTGGGGTTGCTTTTGCTTCGCTTGTGCAATCTCCTGTTCTTCCTTATGAGGGTCCTCTGGCTTTGTTCACTTTTGAGGTTGGAGTGTGGGCTGCGGGCTGTACTTTATGCAGTTTTAAGGTTTAATTGAGGGGGAAGCTGTGATTCAGACTCTAATTCAGACTCTATCTGCTGATTTCAGCATCCACCAACCATTGTATGAGCCCACTGGAACCTATTTCCCACTGCCTTACAATCTGTCTGTGCAGCAGAATGTAGGTTTGGTCCCTGGAACAAAAGGAGATACAAAAGAGGAAAATAATGGAGGAAGGGGGGATCAATAGGAGGTTAGAAAGAGAGAAGAGTGAGAGGGAAAACAGACATACATGCCAACTAACAGGTGAAAAAGAGACACAAGCCCAGAGAAAAGTGGAAAAAAACACACAAGGAAAATTCCCTAGAGAATATTGGTAGCTACACAAAGGCAGACCAATAAAATCATGCCTTTTGATGCGTTTTGCCTAACACAAACAGATAGTGTAAGTCAATAAGCAAACAGAAGTGAGCAAAACAAATAGTCAAAGTGATAAAATCAAAAGTCAAAATAAGAAATCAGCCTAGCTCTGGAATCTTTCCTGAGTGTCTAAAGTCTCTTCATCTCTGATCTCCAGCCTCTCCCTTTACTTTCATTGCAGACAACTAAATTTACTGCATCTTGGGTTTCTTCCTTTAGCCTGATGCCTGGGAAGTCTGCGACACTTAGTTGCCTTTGTCTGATTCAGCATAGGGGAGGGGCTTTGTCTTCTGTTTAGTGTTACCTTAGGAACTGAGATGGAGGCTGCTCCTAGGTGGGCAGGGCAATGCAAATCTCTGCCTGGAGAATGGCCGAGATGGCAGTTTCACTTTCGTGGATCCTTTCTCTCTGCTCATCTGGGTCCCTGGGCAATCCACTATGATGGACTGTGGTGGCATGGGAGGCACCGGGGTCAGCTGCACAGCTGGGCGCTGGATTCGGGGTACCACCAGTGGGCTGGGGTGGAGAAGGGGGTCAGGAGTTCCCTCCTCTGGAGCTGAGAGCCTCCAATCAGCACCTCCTCAAGATATGCTGTTCCCTTACACAAGCATGGGTTCAAGCGCTGAGTGCCTCAACCAGGGTGGGCCCAGAGCTCCAGAGCTCCAGAGCTCCAAAACTCCAAAGGGCAGGCAGTGAGCAGCGAGGGTGGCCCTGGATCGCTCACAGGGTATTGCAGCCAGAATTGGAATCGGTATCTCTGAGGAGTGGGCACCCAGAGCCTCCCTGGGTGACCTGCGGCTTGGTCTGGGTGAGACAATGTAGTCAGGGAGGGAGCTGAGATCCAAGACTCCCACGCGCAAGGCGGCAGCCGGGTCTGTAATATCCGGCCCTGCGTGGGACCGAGGGTCCCCGGGCCTTGGACCAGTGCGAATGGCGGTGGGCAGGGGGGTGGGAGAAGGAAAGCAAGAGTCTTTTGGGGAACTCACATTCGGAGAATCTCACAATTCCACCTATGCCATCGCCATCTTACCGGAACCTCCTCACAAGCCAATGTTTTCAGAGCTTCTAATTTTCAAAAGAAAATTAAAATTAAATTAAAAATTAAATTAATATATAGAATTTTGTGACTTTTAAAAAATATTGGCGACAAGTTAAAAAATCATTAAATATAGTATAATGGTATAGAGATTTTTAAAAAAGAAATTGTTGAAATTCCATGGAATTCAAAAGGTTGATGATAAAATTGGTTAATGAACTTCAGAAAAAAGCTGAAAATCCACATGAAGAAATTTTTAAAGACTATTCAGGAAATAGACGAAAATTCTCCAAAGATACTGACAACTTAAAAAAAAAACAAACAAACCTGAAATTCTGGAAATGAAAGAAGCATTTAGGGAAGTAAAAATGCAGTGGAAAATTTTAACAGTAGACTAGAACAAGCAGAAAAAAGGATTTCAGAACTCGAAGTCCAGGCCTGTCTTGTTAACCCAATTAGACAACAATAAAGAAAAAAGAATCAAGAGAATGGAACAAAGTTTCCAAGAAATGTGGACTTATGTATAACATCCAAACCTAAGAATCATAGGTGTTCCTGAGGAAGAAGAGAAAGTGACAGGTTTGGAAAACCTATTTCAGAGAATAAAAAAAGCCTCCCTGACCTTGCCAGAGATCTAAACATCCAGATACAAGAAGTGCAAAGAACCTCCAAAGATTAATTGTGAAAAGGTCATCCCCAAGGCATATAATCACTCAGCTGTGCAAAGTTAATGTGAAGAAAAGAATTTTAAGAGAAGTGAGACAAAAGCATCAAATTTCTTACAAAGGTAAACCTATCAGACTAACAGCAGACTTCTCAGAAGAAGCCCTACAAGCTAGAAGGGAAGGGGGCCCCATCTTCAATCTCCTCAAACAGAATAACTATTAGCCAAGGATTTTGTATCCAACAAAACTAAGTTTCATAAATGAATGAGAAATGGAGTCATTCAAAGACAAGCAATCACTGAGGGAAATTGTCACCACTAGACTGACTCTAAAAAAAACACACTGTTAGAAAAACACTGGAAACTATAAAGTACACAGGCTTTATGGAATACTAACACAAAAGAGAAAATAAACAAGCATGCAACCAGATAACAACCAGTATAATGAACAGAACAGTACCTTACATATCATTAACTCTGCATGTAAAAGATCTAAATGTCCCACTCTAAAGATATAGACTGGAAGAATGGATTAAAATGTAGAACCCAATTATCTGCTGCCTTCAAGAGATCCACTTAACTCACAAAGTTTCCTATAGACTCAAGGTAAAAGTGTGGGAAAAAATATTCCATTCAAATGGAAACCAAAAATCAGTAGGAGTAGTCATTCTCATATCAGATAAGAATTTAAATGACTAAAGTCTAAAAAAAAAAGACAAGAATGGCTATTAGATAATGATAAAGGGGTCAATCCAATAAGAAGACATAGCAATTTAAATATATATGCACCTAACACAAAGGCACCAACATTTATAAAGTAAATTCTACTAGATCTAAAAAAGAGCTAGACAGCGATACAATAATAGTGAGAGAGTTCAATACTCCACTGACAACAACAGATTATTAAGAAAGAAAGTCAACAAAGAAACATTGTAGTTAAATTGGACTCCAGAGGAAAGGGAACTAACAGACATCTACAGATAATACCATCCCAAAACTACAGAATACACATTGTTTTCATAAACACATGGAACATTCTCCAAGATAGACCATGTAATAGGCCACAAATCAAGTCTCAATAAATTAAAAAAAATCATATCAAGTACCATCTCAGACCACAGTAGAATAAAACTAGAAATTAGCTCTAAGAAGAACTTGCAAAACCAAACAAAGATATGGAAGTTAAATAATTTAATAAAAATTTAAATAAATAAATAATTTGCTCTGAGAGATCCTTGGGTCAACAATGAAATCAAAATGAAAATCCAAAAATTCCTTGAAATGAATGACAAAAATGAAACAAATTAACAAAACTTCTGTGACACAGCCAAAGCTGTGCCAGAGGAAAATTTATAGCAGTTAAGACTTACATTAATAAGACTGGAATATCACATATTGACAACTTAACATCACACCTCAAAGAACTAGAAAAACATGAACAAACCAAACCCAAAACTAGTAGAAGAAAAGAAATAATGAAGCTCAGAGCAAAACTAAATGAAATTTAAATTTAAAAAATACAAAAGATCAATGAAACAAAAAGTTGGTTATTTGAAAAGATAAACAAAATTGATAAACCATTAGCTAGATAAATTAAGAAACAAAGAGAGAAGACTCAAATTAGCTCAATCAGAAATGAAAACGGAGACATTACAATTCATATGAAAGAAATTCAAAAGATCATCCAAGATTATTATGAACACCTCTTTTGCAAACAAACTGGACTATCTAGAGAAAATGGATAAATTCTTGGAAACATACAACCTCCCCAATGTTGAATCAGGAAGAAATAGAAACCCTGAACAGACCAATAATGAAAAGTGAGATTGAAACAGTCATTAGATGTCTACCAACAACAACAACAACAACAATAACAACAACAACAAAAGCCTGGGACAGCTGAATTCGACCAGACCTTCAAAAAGAACTGGCACCAATTTCACTGCAACTAGTCCACAAAATTGAAGAGGAAGGAATCCTCCTTAATTCATTCCGTGAGGCCAGTATCACCCTGATACCAAAGCCAGGAAAAGACACAATGAAAAAAGAAAATTACAGACCAATATCTTTTATGAACATAGATGCAAAAATCCTCAACAAAATATTAGCCAACAAAATTCAACAGCACACACAAAAAATAGTCCACCATGACCCAATGGATTTTTTTCCCCAGGGATGCAAGATAGTTCAACATATGAAAGGCAATAAACTTGATCCACAACATAAACAGAATTAAAAACAAAAATTGTACAATCATTTCAATGGATGCAGAAAAAGCAATTGATAAAATCCAGCATCTCTTCGCGATAAAAAAAGCCTCAGCAAAATAGCCATAGAGGGAACAGTCCCCAAAATAATTAAAACTATATATGACAAACCCACAAGCAATATTATCCTGAATGGAGAAAAGTTGAATACATTCCCTCTCAGAATTGGAACAAGGCAAGGATGGCCACTTTCACCACTACTATTCAACATAGTACTAGAAGTCCTAGCCAGAGCAATCAGGCAAGAAAAAGAAATAAAGGGTATCCAAACTGGAAAAGAAGAAATAAAACTATCTCTGTATGCCAACAATATGATCTTATACCTAGAGAGCCCTAAAGACTCCTGGACTTGATAAATGAATTTGGTAAAGTTTAAGCATACAAAATCAACACACACAAATCAGTAGCCCTGCTATTCATCAATAGTGGCCAAGTTGAGAATCAAATAAAAAACTCAATTCCATTTAAGACAAAAACTATCCCTAGGTAATTTAGTTTTTGTCTATTATTGTAAATGGAAGGTGAGAGATCTCTATAAGGAGAACTACAAAACAACTCTGATGAAAGAAATTTCAAAGAATACAAACAAACAGAGAGATATCCCATGCTCATGGATTGGAAGAATCAAAATTATTAAAATGAGATTACCCAAAGTAAACAACAGATTCAATGCAATTCCTATGAAACTACCAACATCATTTTTCACAGAATTAGAAAAAATAATACTAAAATCCATATGGAACCAAAAAGAGCCAGAATAGCCAAAGAAATCCCAAGCAAAAAGAACAAAGCTGAAGTCATTACATTAACTGACTTTAAATTATACTACAAGGTTATAGTAACAAAAACTGTATGGTACTGGTACAAGAGCAGACATTTGGACCAATAGAACAGAATGGATTATCCAGAAATAAATCCAAATGCCTACAGTCAACTAATTTTTGACAAAGCAGACAAAAACATACACTGGGGAAATGACATCCTGCCTTATTCAACAAATGGTGCTGGGAAAATTGGATAGCTACATGCAGAAAAATAAAACTTGATCTCTAATGCTCCTCGTATACAAAAATTAACTCAAGATGGATTAAAGACTTAAATGTCAGGCCTAAAACCATAAAAATCCTAGAAGAAAACCTAGGAAAAACTCTTATGGATATCAGCCTAGGCAAAGAATTTATGGCAAAAACCCCAAAAGTAAATGCAACTAAAATAAAAATAAATAAGTGGGACTTAATTAAATTAAAAAGCTTATGCACAGCAAAAGTAATAATCAACAGAGCAAACAAACAACCTACAGAATGGGAGAAGATATTCACAAACTATAATCTGACAAAGGACTAATATCCAGAATCTACAAAGAACTCAAACAAATAAGCCAGAAAAAAGCAAATAACCCCATTAAAAAGTTGGCAAACAGCATGAATAGACGGCTATCAAAAGAAGATATACAAAAGGCCAACAAACATATGAAAAAATGCTCAACATCACTCATCATCAGGGAAATGCAAATTAAAACCACAATGAGATGCCACTTTACACCAGTCATGATGGCTGTTATTAAAAACAAAAAAACAATAGATGCTGGCACAGATATGGAGACAAGGGAACACGTATACACTCTTGGTGGGAGTGGAAATTAGTACAACTTGTATGGCAAGCAGTATGGAGATTACCTAAAGGACTAAAAGTAGATCTACCATTTTGATCCAACAATCTCACTACTGGGTATCTACCCTAAGGAACAGAGGTCATTATGTTAAAAAGACATCTGCACCTGCATGTTCATTGCAGCACAATTCACAACTGCAAAGATTTGTAATTAACCTAAATGCCCATCAATCAATCAGTGGATAATGAAAATGTGGCACACACACACACACACACACACACACACCATGGAATACTACACAGCCATCAAAAAGAATGAAATCATGTCCTTTGCAGCAACATGAATGGAGCTGGAGATCATCAACCTAAGTAAGCTAAATCAGAAATAGAAAACCGAACATTGCATGTTCTGACACATGGAAGAGCTAATCGGCCACAAGGATAGAAATAATAGACACTGGGGACACCAATAAGGGGTGAGGCGGAGAGTGGCTTGGGTTCAGAAACTACCTGTGGGACACGGTGTTCACCATCTGGGAAATGAGCCACCGGAGACCCAATCCCCACCACTAGACAATACGCCTGTGTAGCAAATACGCATGTGTATCCCTTGAATCTAAAATAAAAATTAAAAATAAATAAATAAATAAATAAAAATGTAATTTTGGAAAAACATCATCTGGAATGATTAAACTGACAATTTAAAGTCTTTGTTTTCAGAAAGCCAATCAGAGAAGAAGGCTTAACCCATTTCTTTGCAAATCTATTTGCCCACCTTTGAGGGCTAAAGACATCTCTTGCAGCAGTGAAGTGACCTTATTTTGAGTCTTTACAGAAGTAGTCGAATTAAAATGAGGCAATTAGGGTTGACCCTAAACCAATGTGATTGGTGTCCTTATGAAAAGATGAAATTGCTTGGCCAGGCATGGTGGCTTACGTTTGTAATCCTAACACTCCGGGAGGTCAAAGTGGGAGGACTGCATGAGGCCAGGAGTTCAAGACCTGCCTGGGCAACATAGAGAACCTTGTCTCTAAAAACGTCAAAACATTCGCTGGGCGCAGTGGCACATTCCTGTAGTCCCAGCTACTAGGGAGGCTGAGGTATGGTGTAGCCATGGTAGTCATACCACTATACTCCTGGGTGACAGAGTGAAACTGTGACTCAAAAAAAACAAAAAACAAAAAAAAAACGTAAAATTGGGACATGAAGACAGACTCACACAGAGGGAAGACTGTGAGAGGAAAGAGAGAACACCCTGTGAGGATGCAAGCAGAGACTGGATTTATGTTGCCACAAGCTAAGGAACACCTGGGGCTATCAGAAGAGGCTACCAGAAACTGGAAGAGGCAAGGAGCTTCCTTTCCCTCCAGGTTTCAGAGGGAACCTGGCCTGCCAGCACCTTAATTTCAGACTGTGTCCTCTGGAACTGTGAAATGATACATTAATACTGTTTATTTAAAAAAATTCCCTTTAGCCATCCAAACATTATCTATTACAATATAGTCTTGCACATGAGTTCAAGGGACACAATCCTTTTGAAATAAGGTAGTTTAAAGTTAAATCACAAATATGAAGTGTGTACATTCTGAAAGGAAAAAACATGATGCTAACAGTGATTTTCCTTTGAATTGGACCATAAACTGAAATTTTAAAAAAGTCTTTATTCCTTTGAATTTTCTAAGTCCAGCATCTCAAACTTAAATATGATCAGAACTCTAGAATTTCTTCCCTACTCACCGTGCAAATCAGACATATGCACTCCTCGGGCTTTCACAAATCTTTCATGACTTCACTCTCCTTTGGCTCAGGCCAACAACCTGGGAGTCATGTATTACAGGCAAATATATCCTGAGTTTGAATCCCTCTGATAATCGCTACTGCTACCCTCCAAATTCCAATACATCTTACTCTAGTAGCCACCTAATTGCCTTCCCCCCATTTCCACACTTGCTCATTCCCCCCAGGTCAATTCTCCAAGCAGCAGCCAGAATAGTCGTTTTAGCATGTCATTCAGATTCCATGGTTCTGCTTTTGTTCTCCAATGGCTTGCTGGAATCTTTACCCCAGTTGTATGAGATCTGGCCCTGACCCACCTCGCCAGCTATCTACCATGCCCCTCTTGTTCCACTCCTTTGGCCACAGGGGCCTTCTTATTCATCTTTGAAATGTCACACTTTCCCCAGGTCTTCTCAACATCGACTCCCTCAATTCATTCCTGTCTCTGCTCCACATAAAGTCCTCGCAGATGTACTCCTGACTCTACCTAAGTATTGCTCCTTTGCTTCTCCTGTTCTTCTCTGTTCCCCCTTCCCGCTTTTTGTCTTCATGGCACTATCACAGCCTCACTTCTATTGGATGTCTATTTACTTATAATCTTCCTCCCTCTAGGATGTGGGCTCTATCAGGGTCAGGGACATTGTTCACTGCTCCAGTCCTAATGCCCACAGCAGTTCCTACACAATAGGTATTTTGCTTCAAGTTACAAAGTAATACATTACAATTAGAAATAAAATACATACTTTTGACTAAGCATGAACCAAAACCCCAATTACAGACTGAGAACAGTGCAGCTTTAACAAAGGAAAAGAATGAGCTGTCAGGAGAATTGAGAAGCTAAATGAAGAAAGTGAAAGTTGGGCTGAGCTTGACCTGAAATAGGGCATTACAAAGGCTAAGGAGAAGAGAAATAATGAGAGAAGAAAAATATGACTGAAATTCAAAATAGAAAGGTTGCTGAAGGCCAGCTTCCGTGTTATGTGGAACCGGAGAAGACCAAATCCTGTAACGAGCCATGGAGAGGAGTTTGGCACCACGTACAGTGATGCCAAGGTTATCACTCTGTAATAGAGCTTAAATGATGATGGCAGGCAAACTGTTCAAAGGTTAGCTGCAGAAGTCACCTGAGAAAGTGAACAGCAAAGTGCATGATACTATGTGGCTTCTATTCAATAATTGTACTAGTGAATGAGTGAAATGTTTATGTGCACAGATTATAAATAGAATGGATATGTAAGACAGAGACCAAAACTGTTCTAAAAAATCAGGTATAGTAGAATCTAAAAGGAGGTTAATTCTAGAATATCCACACACACAAAAGAAAATATTCAAAAAGAGATGAAAGGGAGGAGGACAAGAGAGGAGGTTCACATGTATATGCTGACTGACTTGAGTATCCGTATGCAAATGGTGTTGTGAGGGGAAAACAAGAAGAAATCTGAAAAAAAGAATAATAAATATTGTGCACACACATGCACACACACACACAGACTCACATAAAATGTGTGACACAGATAAATATGTCTACATGGAACCAATTAAAGATCCCTTGATATTCATTTGATAACACTGAATTCAAAGACAGAATACTTGGGGTCTAGAATATGTCAGATTACAAATTAATTGAATGATCTTATATGAGTCATTTCACTCCTCTAACTTTCACTTTTTCTCATGGGTAAAATAAGAGGATTTAATGAGGAAATTCTTAAAGTCCACTCCAATTCTAGCAAGCCCTATATTATAATCAGTGGCATGGATTTGGGATAAGTGAAGTAAATCATGATTGTAACACAGCTTCCAAAGCTTGACTCATTCCTTTATTCTGCTTGTAATTAATCAATTGTCATTTACTTGTCATCCATCTAGTCTTCATTCAACAAACATATATTGAATAATGACTATATGCCAAGCACCACGCTAGGACTTTCTTTTTTTCTTTTTTCTTTTTTTTTGAGTTAGAGTCTCAGTCTGTTACTCAGGCTGGAGTGCAGTGGCATACTAACGGCCACGCCAGCGTCGACCTGCTGGGCTCAGGCGATCCTTCTGCCTCAGCCTTCCAAGTAGCCAGAGCTACAGGCATGTACTACCACACCCAGCTAATTTTTGATTTATTGTAGAGACGAGGTCTCAACAAGTAGCCCAGACTGGTCTCAAACCCACAGGCTTAGGTAATCCTCTCGCCTCAGCCTCCCATAGTGCTGGGATTACAGGCTTGAGCCACTGCACCCGGCCTTCTAGGACTTTCAACAAGGAATTTAAAAAATTTCCTACCCTTAAATAATTCAATAGTAATCCTCTACCAAAGGACTCGGGCACTGTAGTTTTTAAAGTTTAAGTTGTTTTCAGGACATTGGTAAGTCTCAGTTGATTAACAGAAATAGGTTCATTCAGTTGCCAACATGCATATTTTTATGTAAACGTAGATATATATATATATATATGTATATATATATAAAGTGTAGATATATATAAAACGTTTGTGTGTGTGTGTGTGTATATATATGTATATATATATATATATATGTACACATACCTATGCTTTTGCAAGCCACTGTAGTCTGTCAACTGTACTGATAGTGATGAAATTTAAAACTCAGTTCCTCCAGCTAGTTCACAGGACTTTAGCCCCCATTAGTTTCCACACTTGGGCTTGGACTCAGAGATACTACTGCTTGGATCAGCAACTTCAAGAAGCCTCTGTGTGCACACCACGGTGAGCCTGCCTGGGGCTCACGCTGAGCACAATCTCCTCCTAGGGAGTTAAACAGTGCATTCGGCCCTCTTAGAGCCTCATTAGTTCTGATTCAGTGTCCATTTATTATAGGATGTGATCATTTCTCAGTCCTTTCTCCTTCTGAGGATGGGCTCCATCACTTGAAGCTTCTTTTAACAGTCCTCTCTGGCAATTTGTCTTTTCATCCCTGATAGACCACCTATTCCTGGCATTCACTCACTCAATTTTGTCAGAACTTTATGATTGAAGCTTTTATTATCAGAAAGGCATCTAAACCAGGCTACTTTGGCTATGAAATGTATGCTTCATTTTTTTAAGGAATGAAGAATGACACCAAAAAGAGACTATGTTCTTTAACACAACAGCCACTTACTAAAGCAAAAACTCAAACTCATTTAGGAGCCAGATGGCCATTTCCTCCTGCTCTGTTCTACCTTGCAACCCCATAGAGGTGGGGTTTTAAAGAGAAACCTAAAATGAAATTTAAAAAATCATTATAGTTGGTCTCACTTAAAAATAAAATGTAAAAAAATTGGATACTAGTTGAATTATTATTCTAATAGAAATCAGATTTTCTTATTATTTTATGAGAAATGCTTAAAATAGCATTTTCCAGTGGCAGACATGAAAATATGCTGCTCAGATCTGCCTTCAAGGAAGGATTTGCTGTTCAGCTGCAGGGAATGTGGTCATCACACAGCCTCCATCCTTTGTTCCTTCACCATCTGCCTCAGTCACAGAGAGCCAGGACTGCCCCCATCCAGTGACTGGACAAGGCAGGGGCATAAAAGGAGGATATTTGGGGTCCAAAGTAGATTAAAGATTCAGGTCATGGAGACTATGCGGAGTATAGCAGGAATGGTCACCGAGGTGAAGGGACCCCGGCCAGTTGCGTGGAGGAGGGAGATGACTATTACTACCAGTTGTTGCCCTGAGACTAGCTTTTGTTATGGCAGCCTATCCTACTAACTTCCCTTTTCTAAATTTCTCCTAGGAAAAGAGGTCCACTAGAGTCCAGAAGGATCTGCTGCCAAAATAGACGTGGAGCAGGAGATCCAGTAGTTCAAGGCAGATACAGAAATGTGCTGCCCATATACTCCTTCAAGGAATCAATTTCTGCCCAGCTGCAGCCTCCAATCGGACAGCCTCCAATCACTGGCTTCTTCCAAGTTCTCCTTAACTGCAGAGAACCAGGGTCTCATTCTTCTTGGGTGGTTAGCATCCAATGACTAAGCATGGTGGAGCTATCAAAGCCTGTCCTTTTCAGCCCAGTGTAGGTCACTGTTTTCTCTAGAGCTCCCATAAGGTTGTGGAGCCTTGCCAGTCCTGAATCATGGTCCAAAATCTCCTCTTGCCCAATCCTACCTCCTCTTTATTTTCTTTCTTTCATGGACATTTTACTTGTCTAACTCTAGCTCAGAATCTACTTCCAGGGAACACAACCTGTGACACTCTTCTCCTTCCTACCCACACATAACGGTGCCTCCTACTTTGCCTTTTCACTGTTTATGCCACAGGGACAAGAAATGGGCAAGAGCCAGCAGCTCAGGGGACTCATAGTCAGTCTGAAAAATTGAAAGGACAAGAAAAAAATCGTTAAAATGCTTTTTCACTTTTCATCTTCGTACCTTCATTAATGGCAGGGGAGACTTTGATAGTATGCTTTGCTGGTTAGGGCAACAGACAAATCTTTAGGGGAAAAAAATCTATTTTTAGATGTTATGAGGGTACTGACTGGTTAAAGAACCTCTACAGTAAATTCTTTTATTAATTTATCTGTCATCTATTTATCTGTATCATCTATCTATCTATCTATCTATCTATCTATCTATCTATCTATCTATCTATCTATCTTCTATTTATCTATTTGTTGAGTCGGGTTCTCACTCTGTTGCCCAGGCTGGAGTGCAGTGGAACAATCATGGCTCACCACAGCCTCGATCTTCTGGGCTCAGGCGATCTTTCCGCCTCTGCTTTTCAAGCCACTGGGAACTACAGGCTCATGCCATTATACCCGGCTAATTTTTTGTAGAGACAAAGTTTCCCTGTGTTGTGCAGGCTAGTCTCAAATTCTTCAACTCAGGCAATCCTCTTGCCTTGGTCTCCCAAAGCGCTGTGACTATAGGCATGAGCCATGGTGCTAGGCCAACAGTGAATTATTTACTGAAGAAAGTAATGACCTTTTTAATCTATCTGTTTTACAAAGATTTTTATATGTCAAAATTACTTACATTATTTTTAAAAACTAAACTAAAGTAGCTATTCTGATTAATGTTACCTCAAGATATGGGAGAGGGAAGGTATGAAAGATACTTTTGTTGTTGTCCAAAAATATGTACTTTTAAATATTTGGACTTCCACTTAACAATCTCTTCACATTGAAGATGATTTCTTTTTCTTCTCCAGCTTCTTTCCCCTCCCATCTCTGTTTCTGGCTTTACTCTCTTTTTAATCAAGCTTAGCTCTGTCCTCCTTGGCTTGACACACAGAATTCTGGAGACTGACTTGGAGTGCTGGCTTTGCCCCAAGACCAGGGTAAGGAGAAGGGTGGCCAAGCTAGCTCGTTCAGGCACTTCTGTTGTGTAGCTGAGAACCGCACAGATGGAGCAGAGCTTCTACCTCCCTGGGTTTTCCCACTTGCATACAAAATTTTCCAAGTGAGAGCTGAGAAGGCTGATCTCATCTCTCCATGTTTGTTCCTTCGTCTGCATACTGAGGACATTTACAGGCACAGGTTTGCTGTGAAACTTGAATGAGATGGCACATATGAGAGAGTCCAGCACAATACTTGGCCCACCAAGCTGTGTTTGTTTGTTCAGGTGCATTTGTTCTTTCGTTCCTACCCTGCTATTAGGAGTCCATGGAGTTATGTTGAATGCTTATATTTGAGCCCACATATCTGTTACAGATAGCAAGGTAAAGAAGAGGGCATCCTTTCAGAGGCAGAATTTCCTTACAGACTGAAGTTGTTTTACTCTCACTGCTCTTCTCTAAAACTGCCCATCCCCCTGGAGATTCCAGGCTCTCCATTATAATATTCCAAGATGTTCCCTGTTCTGCAGGGATGGTAAAAAGTACTTATGTAGCCCACCCTGTCTTTGAATGAAAACCAACCACAAAAACAGCAAACCTTCATAACCTTTAAGAGTTTGTATATAATAAAATACACAAAATAAGTTCTTACTGGTTTGCAAAATCTAGTAATTGTATATTTTTTATTTGCCATTTATTGATTATTTACTATATGCCAGGAACTGTACTCTTTACATGCCTTCTTTCAATTTATCTGCCTTATAATCATGTGAACTAGAGAATTGGATACTTAGAGGTTATGTAACTAGCATGAGGTCACACAGCTAATCAATGGTAGATTAATTGTAAGGTTATGTAGCTTAGTCTTTAGCTCTTTCCCTTGTATTGGTCCCTTCTAAGACTCTGTAAGAAGCCCTGGCATTGTGTTCACATGGTCATATGTTTGCACTAAATTTTTGCAAAACGAAGATATACTAACTGAAATCAGTGAAGTCTGTTTTTTCTGTCCACTCCAATTCCATCATCACATTCCTCCTCATGGCATGGACACTTTGAAGAGACAGCTAAGGGCAAGGTGAGCTAAGAATACAAATAGGCGTCTATGGTTGTACCACCGTGAATGTGCTCTATCTCATCTGATCTTGGAAGGATACATTTAGTTTGGGTTTAGTAGCATACTTAAGTTTAGTTAGGTTATCCCTAGCCACTCCAGTGCAGGAATTCACTGTGCCAACTCATCTGGCATCATGACACAGATGCAGGGTCAGAAGTTGGATCACAGAATGAATCTGAGTTGTAGCAGCCAGCACTGGGGGTTTGCATGTGACAGGGAACAGACAAGGTTTAAAGTGTGCAGAGCTAAAAACTAGTCTATGGAAAATGCTTCCAAATCTTACAGTTCACATATGGCAGAAGTTTAATACAGGTTTTTCCAAAATTGGCAACAATCTAAAACTCTGTATGGCATTATCAATAATGACTTATGGAGTGCCAAAAGGCAGTTTTTTAAACAGTCATTAAAAAAGTTTACACCAACCATGTTAGAGGAGGAACTGAATCATCTTTCTATTCTTACAATAGAAAATGATATTGCAAAACCACCGTCATGTGAAGAGGTGACTTAAGGATTTGCTGGCAAAAAAATGTACTATAGAAGTCACGTAGTATATATAACTGTCAGGTGATTAGTCAATAGAAATACTGCTATTTTGTGAATATTGTGAAACTTTACGTATTTGTTAGCTTTCAAATATTTTAAAACTTTGTTTTAAATTCTTTTTTACATTTTCTTTTTATTTCTCTCTTTTTGAAATAGAAGCTCATGCTTGTTCCTAATTTTATTTTCCTATTTTGCATTATTTTTCTTAAAAGAAGACTTCTAAAATTTGATCAACTAGTAAGTAATAGAGCTGGGATTCAAACCCAGATCTGTCTGATTTCCAAGCTACTCCTTGCTGCAGTTTTTTTTTTTTCTTCTCAGTTGTAGTTCAGTGTTTCCCTACCATCTCTTCCATAGTCCCCTGCTCTCCTTTTTCACTGAAGCCCCTTCCTAATCACCAGAAAACATCAGGTCACTTTTTTCTTGTTTTCTCACCAAATGAAGTGGTGATTTCTTGCTAAAAATTTTATTTCCCTGACAGTTTTCTCCTCTGGAGGCCATTATACTAGTTGTCAACATTCTTAAAACCAAGATATTAAGCTCCTTGCTCCCTACGCCATCCCTATTTACAGTTAACCTGCAGAAAATTATCCTACTTTCTTCAAATATTTTTTGCACTTGTCTCATGATGTCTTTTACAGCTACAATCCTTGGTAATTTAGCATCTTCCGCTCCTGGCCTTACAGCTCCTTTATCTTCTCAATACATACGAACTTCATCTCCACTCCATCTGAGCCACTCACAGGCATGACCACATCCTGCAACTTGGCACCCTTCAAAATGGCTCTGCATCCAAGATCCAGAAAATGAAACTTTCCCTTCTCTCACCCCAGCCTCTTTTTCATTCTTCAATTATTTTAAAGCTACTAATTATCTTCTTGACAATGAGAAAAACGCTCCAGGGTGGGTTCTTGATACCGCAAATCTATTAAATTTTAAATCTACTTGGCAGTTTTGAAAATCATCTACATTTGTCTATCTATGGCATTTTCCAAATTTTCTCAATTTTTTTCTCCCTCCTCAAAAAGTTACCCTACTTGTATTTCCTTCCTGAAAAAAACCTTAGCTCCTACTTTACAGGAAAGATTGAGGACAACTGCCATCTGGTCTTCTTTCTCCTTCTGAACAGTTTAGCTTCACAAGCTCTCATTTGTGTCATCTATCTCAGAGAAGGATATTCCTTTTCAAGGCATGCCTTCATGTGTGACTCCATCCCTTCCTGTGCCATTCCACCCTTTCTGATAGATTGCCTCATCTATTATTTTTGTATTTTCTATCACTTCTTTCCCCTCAATTTCTCTCCTGAGTCTGAATTATGCTTCCTATCACTCATTTGAAATAATTAACCGGCTTTCAGTGGCATCCTCTAGGATTAAAGGTGTAACTTGGACCTCAAGGATGGCAGTTTTTCCAATCCTAATGAATGATCAAGAGGGATGGATGCAAAGATGCCAGGGGAGGTTTCAACAAGGTTCCAGCTTGCAGAAAAATAAAGAAACCTTCCCAATTTCAAGGAAACCTGTATATGGTAAGTAGCTGTATATGGAGTAGAAATTTCTCCAAAGTGGGAATGGTTATCCCCACCAATTTTCAATTTTCAGAAATACATAGCTGGGTCATCAGGAAAGAGGGTGATGAAGCTGCTGCACAATTTTTTCACTAAAGAGCAATTTATTAATGACTGTTCAGTCAAGGCACACACACCCCTTTGAGGAAAAAAATCAAAGGTAGGAACAGGAGCAGCACTGTGTGCAGGTGTCTCAGTCTTAGCAAATATTTATGTCTCTATATTCCATTTTTTCAAGAGTGAATGACCCAAGGGACATTTGAGATTCATTTGGTCCAGAGGTGACCAACAACTTGTGAGCTGTGTTCTGCCCACAGCTGATAAACCTTCTTTGTCCCACACTGTGTTTTTTCATAGAAATTGTACCAAAACATAAAAAATCGGAATCATTTGCATGTCAGATTTGGGTTTTCAGAAAATATTGGGAGATTTGATAAACCAAATTTTGACGTGGCAACCACTGGTTGGACCTGAGTAATGGCTGCCCTTTTGAAAGAGGTGTGTGCTCTTCAACTCATCACTAACACTATCATTCATTCACTAGGCACTGACACACGAACTTACAGTTTCTGACTTAATTCAGTCTCCTAATATTGCAAATGGTAGAACTGAGACCCGGGGGGTCTACATGGTGACTCGAAGTTTCTGAAGATAGACAAAGGCAATGTTTGACCTCATTTCCAGAATTGTATCCACATACCACATTGCTTCTCAAAACTGCTTGAGCCTAACATTTTTTGATGTGCAGAAACAATGAGACTAACCTTAATGTAGGTACAGAATACAGGCCACACTTTTTGCCATGATTAGCTTTGGAACAATCCTTGTGAAATAATGCTTTTCACTCAGGAAGTCTTGTCACCGGGCAGATCAATAGCTCTGACCTACTTGATTATGTAACTTGCAACTGTGTTTCCATTATAAAACTCATTACTTAGTACAGCAAGAAAAAAATTCTCACTTGTCTTTCTTAGAATCTTTCCTCAAATATGTATGCCGAGGGTCAGGACTTTTTATCAACCTTATAGTGACTTTTTATGGCATCTGATCAGGCAAGAAAAATATGAGACTGTAACTCTCATCCTGTAATGTATTCTCACATTAAATATTCTGAATTGACATTTAGACAGCCATATGTATGCCATTCTGAGAATTTTTCATTTCTTTAGTATCTATACACATGTTGTTTGCTGCTACCTTGAGAGGTAAAAAGAAGGGAGACTTCTCCATTCCAAATCATGGCACAAGCCCCATCCTTCCCTTCTCCACCCCTCCTTTTCCCTTTCCTTCTTTGCTCCCCTTCCTTTCTCTCCCTTCCTATCTTTTCCTTTCTCTTCTCCTACTTAAATGCACTTCTCATTCTTTCCTTTCTCCTCCTTTTCCTTGTTTTCCCTTCCCTTCTCCTCTCTCCCCTTCCCTTTCTTCTTTAATTATTTGTTGGTTACACGGTGTATTGGTAATTATACAAGAAAAGTCTAGGTGAAAGAAGATTATTAACGAGCAAGGACAGGTGAGTGAATGCATAAATGGTGATGCGGAAGCATAAGACACACACAGCAGACACTGTCAGTGCTCCACTCCTGTTCCCTCAGGTCCCTTCACCGTACACCAATCTGACTCGCAAAGGCGGCACTGATATCTTTGTTGAAGGGCTGCTCTCAGGCTTCCAGAACGTGATATGCCTAGGCACATCACAAGCCAGCAGTGCCCACATAGGTACAGGGGGTAGTTCATAACCAAGGACTAAACAGAAATATAAATATCAAGATCCCTCCTTCTTAGCTGGAATAATTCTGAGTATTAAGTTTTCACAGTTTTCCAGAGACTGGAAATAATAGTTATCAGTTACCCACTACGGTAGTTGTCAGTTACCCACTACAGTAGTTGACTTAATAACAGATCTCTTCATGGCTGCCTTCCCTCTTCGAATGCTTCCTCCTTATCTGTCCACATTCCTTGTATTTCTCAAAAGATCGCTTAACTCAAATTCTTGGCTCAGAGTTTGCTTTGGGGAAAACTCAGACTAAGATAGCAGTATGTCTTTGAGAACCTCTTATCCAATGGGGAACAAATATATAATTACAAGGCTACAGTCATATGGGAACTCAGGAGAAAAAAAATCCATCTGGCAGAATTGGATAGGGTATCGATTTAGGAGATGATATTGGAACTGGGTATTAAAAAATAAGGGTTAGCCAAGTAGAGGTGATGATTTACAGTAATACCAGCAGCTAGACACTTTATACCTGCTTCATTCTTTGTTTCTGACAAAAGTTTTATAAGGTAGGTGCTTTCTAATATCCTAATTTTTAAAAATGAGGGAACCTGGATTTTCAGAAATTAGTCAATGTATACAATTATTCTGCCTATAAATGACAAGGCTAAGATTTAAACCCAGTACCATATGCCTTCAGAGTCATAGCTCTTTGTGACACTACACAAGATAAGAGAAAGAAAATAGGATTGTGAGGCACACAGAGCTGAGCTTGAATCATACCTTGTATTAGCTGTGAGCCCTTAAGTTGAAATTAATCTCTGAATCTGTAATCTCAACTGAAATTGGGGATAATTACTCTGAAGAAGGTTTGTTATAAGCTTTAACTGAAATATAACATGCAAAGTGGCTAGTTCAATGCTTGTCATAATGAAGGCAATCAAAAAATAAAGCAGTAGTTATGTTGTAACTATAATAATAATTCCAGCATGTGAACATTTTGTGTGTGCATATGAACACCAGTTTCTCTCACTCTCAACATGGCAGGTTAGTGCCCCCAGAATGTGGTATGTATCATGGAGATTGGTGAGAAATGAAGCTCTGATAGAACTTTAGGACATGATATTTAAAAGATATGTATGTCAAGCACCATCAAAGGTTTTTATGGAGGGATGAAGCTAGCATATTTAGTTGTGCATTGAGGGTTAGATGAAGATGACGTATTCTGATGTGTGGGATTTTTTTTTTTTTTTTGGCAGCGAGGAGCAGAAACTTGGAGTCACAAAGAATGACAGTTTGGAGAACTGTGGGGCTGGGCTCAGGAAGAATTTTCAAGAAGATTTTGGGATCTGCTGTATAATTTTTTCTATTCTAATTGCTTTCTTATATTTTCAAAGCACAAAAAAATCTCTTGAATGAATTCAGAGATTGTGTGTGTGTGTGTGTGTGTGTGTGTGTGTGTGTGTATGTGACAGAGACCGAGAGAGATGGAGCAGGGAGAGAGAGAGAGAAGAATGGTACCTTGAAACAGCAGCTACCCTTCTTCAGTCAGTGCCACCCAAGTTTAATGCCCTATGACTTGCTGTGAACAGTGAGGAACTACACACTTGGGTTCTACAACAGGGAAGAGACCTCCCAGGTAACGCCCTTCATTTTACTTACAAACCTCTGTTTCTGAATCTTTCATGGACTATAATCCTTTGGTCTCATGCATTTTACTTCTGTTGTTTGTTTGTTTTGTTTTTTTGAGACATGGTCTCACTCTGTTGCCCAGACTGAAGTACAGTGGTGTGATCATAGCTCACTGCAGCCTTGAACTCATGGGCTCAAGTGATACTCTCACTTCAACCTCCCAAGTAGCTGGGACTATAGGCATGCACCACCATGCCCAGCTATATTTTTATTTTTTGAAGAAACAGAGATTTCACTTTGCTGCCTAGGCTGGTCTTGAACTCCAGACCTCAAGCAGTCCTCTGGCCTCAGCCTCCCAAAGTGTTGAGATTGTAGGTATGAGCTACTGCATCCAGCCTTAGTCTACTTCTAATATCTACTCAGTCTGTGCCCTTGACCTGGTCTAGAAAGTGCTCCTTTCAGCCTCAGTTTGCTCATCTGTGAATTCTCAATGATAACTTTTACCCAAGGGATAAAATGCAATCTGACTGTATATATTGCAGATAACCTTAAAAACACCTTGCCTATAGCTTTTAGTGAGACATAATTGCTTTTTCTACTCCAATAAGGGGAGTCTTCTTCCATTTAATAATTATTTCTGTGAGATGAAGTATTGGTTCACAGAAGTTAAATTATTATTAAATTAAATCATTTCTTTACTTAAAATTTACAATCACTATTTTCCTATTTAATCATGTGACAGAAGCTTTAAAAATATAATGATCATATAATTCAACTCTACCTTAACTGTATTAGAAAAAAAACTCATTCAACCTCTCATTTGGATCATGAAGTAGCTAAATTTGTTACCAGTTCCTATCTGGTTTTATTACTTTACTTAAAATGATTTCTTTCTGAAAATGATTACTTTCTGAAAATGATTTCTCCAATAATAACCATTGTCTCTTTTTACAGCCATAAGAAGCAACTTCATCTGACTCACTTGGTTCTCCAGTTTATGTCGTTCTGCATCCCTTTTCAAATGCTGGATCTGTACCTCCTACGTGCCAAAGGGGATTAAATCCTAGCCTTACAGCTTTTGCTTATACTGTTCCATCGTGACCTGGCAACACCCAACTTTCAAGGTACTTCCTAAAATAATAGGGAATTCTGGGTGTGGGGAATATGAGAACACTCTGTACTATCTCCAAAATTTTTCTGTAAATATAAAACTAATGTAAAATTTAAAAGTTTATTTGAACAAAGAGATGATTCCAATTTGAAAAATATTATGTGCAAAATTTATATGTGAATGCTAGTCTCTGTGTGTGTGTGTGTGTGTGTGTGTGTGTGTGTAAAAGAGAGAGAGAGAGAGCGAGAGAGAGAGAGAGAGAGAGAGAGAGAGGGAGAAAGAGAGAGCAAGAGAGCGAGAGAGAGAGAGAGAACAAGAAAGGTAAGGGAGGCAGGTTGCCTTAACTAGCCTAAGAAGGAACGCGTCAAGGTGAATTGATTAGCTTGGCTGCAGTGAAGGTGATCAGTATTTTCTCTAACATAATCAATGTCTAACTGTGGTCAAGATGACCACCAGTAATTCAGATCTCTTGGTATTCATACTTTTTACATAGACTCCCTCCCACATTAAATCAGTGCTTTGTGTGATTAATAGAACTGGTTGAAATAATTAGTTTCACCTTAGTTTCTTGAGTTACTCTTTCCAAAAAAAAGTCAGCCTCAAAATTATGAGTATACTCAAGCACATCTGTGGAAACATCATTATAGAGAGAAACTGAGGTTCCTCAGCCAACAGCTGGAACCAACCTGCCAGTCATGCAAGTGGTCCACCTTTGAAGTGGATCCTCCATTTTCTTCAGATGACTGTAGACCCAGTTGAGATTTAACTGCAATTGAATGAGAGACTGTAAGCAAGGATGGCCCCCTGAACCCGTCTTACCTTCTTGATCTACAGAAACCATGAAAAACAAGTGATCATTGATGTTTTAAGCTATTAAGCTTTAGGGTGATTTCTACATGGCAAAAACTAAAATAATTTATTGAGTGCTACTCTGTGTCAGGATCTATTAGGTGCTATTGCAAACATTATTTATATATCTAATCTTTTGGCATAGGCAAATTTCTGTCAATTTTGCAAATGTTTAAAATTTGAAGTCAAGATAGTTTAGGTCACTTACTCCTAAGCAAAAAAGCTTTGAAGCCATCTACCTCCAGTTCTGTTCCTTCTATCAGGTAAGCTTTGACTAAGAAGGCAGCATGAGGAGAGCCTGAAAGGGCAGAACTAGATAGCATACCATGGCAAAGACCTCGTGAAATACTCTCCTTTCCTGTGTAGGGGCGAGAGAAGCGGTTGGACAGTGGATAGGACTAGGAGAGAAAAAAGAAAGTAGGACAAAGAAAGGAAAGTACAACTTGGATGAGAAAATCAGTGAAGGGAGTCGAAGCAAAAATGGATTTGCAACAAGAGGCAGCTAGGAACTCAGTGCCAACTAGTTATTTATTACTGAGGGCTCTCAGATGTACAGCTCCATTTTGTAAAAGTTAGGAACACTCAAGAAGTAGTGCTGTGTTAGCATATGTATGACCAGAATAATCTGGAGAGAAAGCACAAATAACAATGCATCTGTTGATGTCTAGAATCTATTGATGTCTAGACTAGGACAGTGGTTATAAAAATATTTTGAACGGGCTTGTATAATCTCTCTTCCAAAGAAAGTGGTTTACCACATTTAGGAGTTCAATTTTTCTTCAAACTTTTGCTAAAAAGACTTTCTCTGCCTTTACCAAGATCCTCATTCATGTTACTTGTAAACCTCCAGGGGTTCATAAATATTCACATACACATATTGAGTACTGATATAATGATATAACTGTATGCATGAGTCAACATCTTGGAACTTATTTCTACAACCTTCAATTTGTAAAACAGAGAACACTTTGTTTTCTTATCTGCATAGTACAGTTTTAGAACTATGATTAATTAACATTTTAAAAGGAGAAGGAACAAAAATGTTTCCATTAAAAAAAATCAAATTATTAGATTGAAGAATAAAAGTTACTGATATTGAGAATTGTACCATAATCCATGATTGTATCTCTGGATAGAACTTCTTTTTAATATATTCTCTTCTTTCCATTGGTGGGTGAAGACATCAATCCATGTGGTTATGAAACCATACCAATATATATTTTTACTATTTGGAGGACTGGCCATGTGTCCTTTTAAAAAAGATTTTTTCTTTTTTTTAAACAGCTGCTTGAAAATGATTATCTGTAAGCTGATTTCAGAACCATTTCTTTGAAAGGTGTTTATTTTGGTATACTATTTAGGGATAATAATTGTAAACCTTACAATCAACATAATGAATTTATCTTATTTTTATTTTCTTTGTAATGTATGCCCACAGTTCTGAGCTATGTAAGTACTTGACTTGCGTTGTTAACTAACTGACTTAAAATCATCAGTGCACAAATTTATATGACTTAGAATAAGTTTAGTTAGGATGCTCTTTGCTTTCTCTGGTCAGTTATTAAAACTGTAATACCAGTAGAAACAAAATGTCCTAATTGTTGGAAAGTTACATATAGAATGAGAAAATATAAGATTAAGATATTAGAGATATTTTTAAAAATTCTCAGCACTTTTAAACTTGTGACAGAACAAATAGGATGTTTAATTTCTAGGTAGCAAGTCTAACAAACTCTATTTGTTAAGGTAATGATAACTAATACAAGAGATATATTCTCATTTCTCAGAGGCTTGACATGAGAGGAATTTACTTCTCACTTAGATGAAATCCTGATCAATAAATGACTTTCCACCAAAGAATTCAAAGACCCTGGTTCTTCTATTTTGTGGCTCTAACAACTTCAACATGTGGCTGTCAAAGTCACTGTGCTCATTTGCATCAAGCCAGAAAGGAAAGAGACCATGAAGATGACACATGTGAAGCTATATGAACCAGTCGTAATATAATATATATTATCTCTGCTCTCATTCTATTGGTCAGAGTTCAGTCTCAAGATCGCATCTAACTAAACTTTAAAGGAGGCTGGAAAGCATAATTTACCTGGGTGTACAGAAAGAAGAGAAATGATTTGATGTCATCAGCTAACAATTTCTGCCACAACAGCAAACTACTTATACTTTGTAACTCAATGCTGAAGCCTAAAAAAATGGAAAATTCATCTTTACCAATATTTTGGGGGAAGAAACACAAAATCACCAGTACCATTTTTTCTAAATGCTCTAATATATCATTGTCCAGTTCAGGGGAACGAGAATGAGAATGCGTCTCAGATTCTGTATTACTGTTGACAGAATTATCTGTATTTTTAAAAGTTTGGTTAAGCCATAGAAATATGAGCTCTTTCTCTGTGAAGTGATTTTGTGTATGTCACTTTGTTGTTGTTGACCTATGTAGAACCCAAGAAGTGGTTGATGAAATTATCTCGCTATGTGGACTGCAGAGACCCTCCCTCAATCATGATAACACCAAAACATGATGAGTTCATTGTCCTGCCCCTTCTTTAAAAAAAAAACTCTGATTGTGTGTGTGTGTGTGTGTGTGTGTGTGTATGTCTTGAAATACCACTCTGGAAATCTGTGCTATAGTTAAAAGGAGCAGCGTTTTCTGGTAATGGGAATGAGGGAAATGTTCTTAGACCAATTTGTTTCTTAGCTCGAGTTTACCACAAGAACTGTTTTTGGTATGGGGACTCCCAAGGGAAATCAAGAGAGCCTCAGCCACTTGCTCAGTGTTTCCAGGTTAAGTGGAATGGGAAAGGCTGTGACAAGTGGCTGAACCACTTGTGATCTGATGAGCAGCCTGAAGCCCCTAAACCAGAAGCATCTTCCCCAGGTGTCTGCTATTTGCCCCTAAATACTCACACATTCACATACACACAACTTATTTCAGCTCAGTCCATTCAAAAATCAGAACCTAAAATGTTCTGTTTCATGATGATGCTAACATTACTGTAATTTAAAAATTTCATACTTCTCAGATCACGTTGGCCATCAAAGACTTCTCCCTCCTTAGAACTGCTGAACATTTTGCCGTTCACATAACAGTGTTCATATATTGCTCTATATTAAGGCGCTTTAGCACTTTTTCCCTCTCATATTTTAATGACAATTAAGACATTTTCCCAAAAGAAACAGAATCCTATCATTTTAACAAATTAGCTATTTCTAGTTTTCCAAATTTATTTCCTATTCTTATCTACTTGGATTTAGGATCTTGTTATTGCGGTTGATGTTCTTATTAACATCATTTAACCTCTGTTTTGTTTTGTTTTTTTACCTCTTTTAGTGTCCTAAAAGACCTAGTTTTGAACAGCTAGTAGTTAATAAATGTCTATTGTCAAATAGTTATTGAGCTCCTACTATGTGCTAGGCACTGTTCTGGACTTTGGAAGACAGTGATAAATGAGAAAAATTTTGCCTCATGTAGTTTATATTCTAAGAGTGGGATCAGAGAGAGATGATAAGCTGTAAAGATACAGATTAAATAATGAGATAAGTGTGGGAAATTGGATCGTGAATGATTTCTTAGGAGCTTGGCTATGAAAGGAGGGAAGTAACCAAAAGAGAATGTAGGACTACTTTTAAAGATGGTGAAATAGCCATCTTAATAGTGAGAAGGACACAGCTGTATGAATAACCCAGGGGGTGGGGATGGGGAGGGCAAGGTGCAGTATTCCGAGCAGGAAATCAGCAATTGCAAAAAGTGCAGGTTTGGTGGGTTGCAGGTACAGTATGAAGGCCACTGTAGCCATAGCAAAGTGAATAGAAAGACAAGTGGAATGAAATAAGGTGGGAGAAATCAATAGGGTACCTCAAAGTTCTTGTGAGAGGATATTAAATGCTTTATTGAGAAACCACAAGGAGGTACTGAGCTGAGGCATGGTAAGATCTAATTTATGCTTTGATCACCCTAGTTACTAGGAGATGTGCAAGAAAGACAAAAAAAGGGAATTTGGAGTAGACAATGAGTCTCCACTAGGACTGTAGCTGGGGTGGTGTGGAAAAATGCTTAGATTGAGTATCTTTCGGAGGTAGCAATAACAGGGTTACTTATGAATTAAATGTGTGCTGTGGAAGGAAAAGAGGAATCAAGGAAGACTCTTAAGCATTCACAGGTATATTGTGGTACCCTTTGCTATGATAGAGATGGTTTGATAATAATCATTCATTCAAACATTTATTAAGTGATTACTTTGTGTCAGACACTATGCTCAGCACTGTAGAGAAGGAGCATGCACTAAGGAATTCTAATCTAAGCAAGAGGTGATGAGGGCCGGCATTAAGCAGAGGGAGGAGGATGAAGAGAAAATGACAAATCTAAGAGGTGGAATTAGCAGCATATGGTGCCTGATGTTGAGAGTGAGAAACATTCCAGGATGACTTGAAAATTTCTGATTCAAGTGGGTGGATCATTAGTGGCAATGCCATTAATGAAGATGGGAAATGCATGCTAAGAAACTAGTTTGTGGACAAAGTCGTTAGTATATTGTAATGGCAGCTAATGATTACTGATCACTTCTTATGTACCAGGCACTGTGCTTAGTGTTTAACATAAACAACCTCATTTAATTCTCAAATGTATAGTGATGAGACTACTATTATCTCCATTTTTATAAAAGAGCAATCTGGGATTTGTAGAGGTTACGTAACTTGCTCAATGTTACTTATGTGGGAATTAAGAAAGCTAGGCCTTGAAACCATGATACCAGTATGTGAAGATGTTGGGGTTTTAGTAGCTGCAGATGTTCAATTAGGGGCATTTGATAGGTTTATAAACATGGACTTAGAACCTGAAATGTGCCCTGAGGATATAGGTTTGAGAATTATCAGCATAAAAGTGATTATTTGATTCCATGCCGTGTATTGGCATCTTCTTTTTCCCATCTTACCTTCTTCCAGCCCTAATGTGTTTCCTGGAATTTGCATCCAAATAAGTTGCTTGCACTTGAGTCATTTTCCCAAAGCCTACTTCTGAGGGAACCCAAGCCCAGATAGAAATTGATTAATTAATAATTAGAAAGCAACAAACTCTTTCTCAGGAGTTTGGCTATGAGAAGAGGGAAATAGATAGGGAAGTAATCACAAGAGAATATAGGAATACTTTTTTTTTTTTTAAAGATGAGTGGTACAATTCAGGATTAGGTAGATAAGTGGTTATCATACAAGCAAAATTTGGGCCTCCCTTCCGTCCCCACTTTGCCTGGTTTGAGATCAGGTGCGCTTTTTGATGTTATGTGCTCCCCTCCCCTGGCAGTGTCCTGCTACTGCCAATCCCTTTTTAATAGTATTATTATTAATGTTCAAGGTCTGCTTATGAGTGAGAACATGTGGTACTTGGTTTTTTGTTTCGTGATAGATCATTGAGTATTACACACTCTAAATCCATCCAAGTTGCTGCCAAGTTCATAGTTTTGTCCTTCTTTATGGTTGTGCAATACAGGAAAACAGAGGACTACTTTTAAAGCAAGTGAAACAACCATGTTAAATGCTGGGGGGAAAGAGTTAATAGAAAGGGAAACATTGAAGAGGTCTTGGTTAAAAAAAAAAATCTCCATTATTTTCTATGAGGTTAAGGAAACGTTATCTACTTGGGGGAGGGGTGAGAGAGGTGGTAGGTGAAGGGTTGAAGACCACAGAGTTTTGGTGTTATCAGCACAAGGAATTACATAATTTTTGCCATAAGAGCTCAGCAATCTGAGAGTAGGAGTGGAAATGATGATTGGAATAATACGAGACTAGGTTAAAACTGTTAGAAATGATTTATTCGAACAATCCAATTGTTTAGGGTAGAAACAACAGTTGCCAGGTAAAAGCACAGACAGCTCAGACATTACTGGCACCTCTAGGTCTTGCTGACCTGGCTACAAACTGCTAGACTGAGATTTCAATCCTCTAATCACCTCTGCTTGTTCTTCTTAAATCTTCTTACTAATTTCTGGCCTACGATTACTCTGACCTTGAGACTTCATGAATATCCTTTACGACTTCTTTTTTCGGTAAAATAAAAGGAGTTTCAGAGTCACTGAGATGAAGAATTTTTAAAGCTAGAAATGTTTTTGCCTATAAAGAACCTGAGTCTCAGAGATACTCACTTGCCAAGGTTATAAAACAAGTTAGTGAGAAAGTCAGGAGAATGCTATTTCTACTACACTTGGGTATCCACTATAAAGATAGGAACAGAGAGGCAAAAACAGAGAGGGAAATGTGCAAAAACAAAGTGCAGGAACTTTGTCCTCAAATAAAAACAGGTTTGTAATTTACAGTACTTTTTTTTCACTCTTGCTAAGTTATTTTTACTTCTACAACTTAGTATTTTGATTTCCATCAGGGATCAAGTATCATGATCTAATCAGCCCTGTATCGCTTATTGAGGCCATTATCACCTTGTCTTTCAAGGAATGACCTTCCTTCCTCTAAAAATGATGGAGTGAGGAGGTGAAATGAGATCGGATCACCTAAGGTAGCTGAAGAGTTTGGAGCTAACAACTGAGAATTCCTCCCTCTCCTCCAGGGAAGCAACTCTGCACCCAGCTCTCCCCCAGAAGGCGCAGGGAAAAAAGATCAGGCAGGCTAATTAACTAAGGTCCTCCCTTTGGCCGTGGAAATCATTAATCATTGAGCTACCACATGGCCACTGATCTTTTAATGATGATTCTAATTTGCATACTAAGCAAACAGTCTCAAGAATGTTGCTTTGCGTAGAATTTGTGAGCCATACCTAAGCAGGTTATTTCAAAGTCAATTGCACTTTAATACTCTTTTCCCGAAAAGTCACTCTTTCATTTTGACAACTTCATTTTATAAATACCTTCTCTGGGTTGTCATTTGCTTGATGCTGGGTAAATTAATTCCAACCAAGCATTTATTAGTTTAACAACAAAAAATTTTTTTTTGAAAAATTCCTTTTAAAATGGTAATGGGACCAGGTGCAGTAGTTCATGTCTGTAATCCCAGAGCTATGGGAGGCTGAGGCAGGAGGATCACCAGATACCAGGAGATTGAGACCAGCCTGGTCAATATAGCAATACCCCATTGCTACAAAAATAAAATCAAGCAAAATAAAAATGCAATAATTTTTAAATAGTCAGGATTGTAGATATTATCTATTCCAAGTGATTTTCAAATAAAATTAAAATTTAGAGGTGTTAAGTGACTTGTCAGAGGTCACAGAGCATTTGACTAGAGGAGTCAAAGTGAATCAAAATTTTGGTATTTTTCCCTAGAACTATTAATGAAATTAGATACATTAAAATACCATAGTGTTTCAAAACGATACACTGTTTTTCCAGAACCAATTAAATCCTACATAGTTGAGTGTTCCTGCATTCCAAATTAGACAGCTTGGCTCACAAGCATTATTGCTGTCAAAAACCATACCATCTCAAGCTAATTTTCTTAATTTGAAAAGCAAAATTCATTTACTTGTTTTTCATTAAATAATAATACTTGTCTTGAGGTAATGTGGCCAAAAAATGGCAGTCATGAAAGGAAACAGCTTAATTGTACTCAGAACAGTATTTAAAAGAAACATTTATATCTCAAGGGCTTCATTGTAATGTACAGGGAATAAAGGATAAGACATTAGAAGCAATTTACAGTTTTACAAGTTCTTTCTTTTTTTTTTTTTTGAGTTGAAGTCTCACTCTGTCACCCAGACTGGAGTACAGTGGTTGCTCCCAGCCACTGCAGCCTTGACCTGCTGGGCTCCAGCGATCCTTCCGCCTCAGCCTTCCAAGTAGCTGGAACTACAGGCACGTGCTACCATGCCCAGCTGATTTTTGATTTATTGTAGAGATGAGGTCTCTCCAAGTTGCCCAGGCGGGTCTCAAACCGTGGGCTCAGGCAATCCACTCACCTCAGTCACAAGTTATTTCACATCTGCCCTTAGTTAGTCATTATTATGAAGTATTCAATGAGTGTAACTGTCTTTTATGACTTAAGACACAAGGTTGTTATGGACTTGTTCAAAGTCATGAGTTGGTTGGTTGTCTTGATTAGACCATAGACCCTAGGTAACCTGGTGCTCAGTTCAGACTTTATGCTAATGACCCTTCATGGAACCTATGTGACATGGTCCCTCTATGTTCTTGTTGGATATTGGTTGACTGACCAGCTGCTCACCCAGTGAGTACAAAGGGCAGCACTAAATGCCTCGATTGAGGCCCTGTCTCTGGGAGCAATGGGCCAGAAAGCCCTGCTTCCTACTTCATCAGAGTCCTCTGATTCCAGTACAGACACTGTGGAGTCTCTGTCTTATGGACCCTCCCGCTCTACCCACCACAGAGCCACAACGGCTACCACACCCCTCTATGGAAAATGCCCTTTCTTCACACTGTGGGCAACTCCACTATGGCTGAAAACGAGGCCATTTAAGATATACGAAAGGTGGATAAAAACCTTTTAAAACCAGCCACTTGGCATTAAATGATAAGAGAGGAGGGTGGAAGCAGAAAGATGCACACAACCATGAAGGCCACAGCTTGAGAAGTTCTGGAAAGAGAAGAGAAAGCTAAGGCAAGGGTTTTATACTCCAAAGGTGGTACACTTTCATGCTCTGGGACACTCCCTCATTACACTCTGGTTCAATTTAGCAGGCAAGTTTTCAAAGTTCGGCTTTTAATCTCCATCCTAGGTACTCCAGAAAAGACAGATTATTTCCAGGCATCTGTAGTCTGGTCAATTTAGGCTAATTTCAAGGACCTTCAAACTGTGGCACTTACGCCAACTGTTTCTATTAGTGCCTCTCCACCCTGATCATACCCAACCTTCTCTCTAATAGGGTTGGTTTTATCATGACAAAAAGGAAAGGATAATGCAATTGGGATAAACTTTGCAACATTCCCCTCTGTACTTGAGTTTTATCCTATCCAGATGATGATATGTTCCAGTGTTTTCTCCATATAATTACTAATAATATCCTTTTATTTTCGTAGTTTTCCTGCTTGGGACAATACATTGTTTGGGCATCATAGTCATACTATGTAAAATGAATTTATAAGTTATTTGAATACCTTATATCACATTGGATTTCCTATGCCTCCAACCCCCAAAAATCATTTATTGAGTACTTACTACATTCAAAGCATTATTGTAGAAGCCGTAAGGAATGTTAAGGTAGAAACAGTTTCTATTGCCCAGAAGTTCATTATCACGATGAAAAGATAGAAAATAAGGGGAAAAAAACATTGCTATGAGACATGAGATATAAAAGAGGTTCCAAGACTGCTGTGGGACAATGGGGAATAGAGTTGATTCTTGGAATTGGGGGAGTTTTCTTTTTTTTTCTTTGAGAACTTTGAAGATTAGCTCCAAGCTGTCCTAGACTGACGTGGGGGAGTTTTCAAGAAGGATAAGACTTTAGCTAACATTTCTGGCAGAAATAGTAAACAATAACACAAGCAACAAAAACAATAGCAGTTACAATTTATTAATGCCTACTATTTTCCAGGGACTGTGCAAGAGCTTTGGAGATATTATTTCTAATCATGTGCAATTTAATCAAATCTAATAAAAACTTTAATTCTACTAAATCTAAGATAGATTATTGATGTTAGAATCCAAGAAGAACATATGACTGGGAAGGTTGGATGATGCCTTGCTATGAAGACCTTGAAAATCCAGGTAACCACACATCTTTAAAATAAAAGAAAATCCAGGCAAGTAGTTGAGATTTCAACTTAGAGGCAGCAGAATTCATTTTGAGTTTTGAGACTTGAGGTGGGAATATCATCAGATGGCAGCGGTGGAAGGATTGTCGGGGGAAGGAGGTATGGAGCCTGTTAGGAGGCGATAGTAATGGTGCAGAATTAATGAGTGCTTGAATTAGGTGCAGGACCATGGAAACTGGGGGATAACTTTGAGATAATCAGAAGAAATGAGACAGTATGATTTATCAATGTGATAACCTATGAGACTTCCTTTATTGTCTTGTAAGCTCTACTAAATTTCTAATTCTTAGATAAACTGGTTTTGTATGTGGAGGAATGGGTTGCTGTATTTGAAGTTAATTTACTTTTTTCTCCTTGGCTCTCTTCATTCCTACTTAGATCATTGTGTTTTAACTCACTAGAAAATTTCAGTAACTTTCCAGAAAAGAACAGTTGTGATTTGTTAATTTCTTACCTACTGCTTTTTAAAAAATCATTTTTAAGCTTTGTGCAATAACATGTAAATGAAACTGGGAAACAAGCAGTCAAAGATGAATTTGCTCACTGGTAAATTTAAAAAATAAATAAATACAGAGAGAAGAAAATCTGGTTTAAGAGTGAATCTGTGTGTGGCAAGGTGATATTGATGATAATCATCAGTAAAAAATTCATTTTGAATTTCTTTTAGTTATTGTGTTGGCTTGTGATAACTCATTCATTTATTTCAACTGGTGATCAAAATTAGAGATCAAATTCCTCACTTGATCTCATTAGACATATCTACAAATCAACAAAAACTATGGGATCAGCTGAAATAAGCTCAAGTTCAAGAATGACGAAATGTGAGCTATGTTAATGATTTTAAGTCATTAGGATATCATTATTCTATTAATGCTGAAATAAAAAAGTTTTTAAAACTTTGTCTCTAGTTTAAGCTCTGTGTTGAACTTTGTAAAACATATATTCTGTCTTCAAATTATCAAGCACAAATTTGAAGGTGACATCCAAGTTCATGCCAGTAGTACAGTCACTCATATTCTGTGCTTTCAGAAAAGAAGTTACAACTTAATACAAAGTGTTCTTGAAGAATGTCTTCAATTTCCTATATTAGCTGCAAACAAGATTCTAAGCACTAATAATTTATGATGAGCCCCTGTGAATTATGGGTTTGTCTCAAATTGAAAATAGATTCCTAAATCATTTCATTTGAAAGTAGATATTTCCTACCATACTGTATTAAAATGTACGATCTGTCACTTAGAGGATCATTTAACATTTTCTACAAAGTTCACACTAATTGGACCATCTCTGTAATATTATCCACCTAGAAATGCCCATAAGGGGACCTTTTCTATGCTTTCTTTCTCAGTCATGGCCAATGCTGCTCTCTCTTAATTCTATTGTCCCTGTTTCTCACCAGAAATAACAAAATACTAAGTTTTCAGTACAAAAAAAAAAAATGACTTAACCTTGTGGATTACATTTGACTAATTATCTCTGAGGAATGAGAATTTCAAAGGAGATTTTTCTCTATTCTCATCAAATTGTTTTTCCTATTTCCCTTTACAAATTAACAACAATGACAAATAAAAGAGAATTAATTCAAAAATTTTTAATATTTAAGTTTTCAGTACACTTTCACAAATATAATTTCACTTGACCCTTAAAAGAAATCTTCAGGGGAAGTATTATTGTTATACTTATTTAAACATGAAACAACCGAGACTCAGGAAGATAAAGCTCATATAAGGAGCAGGTAGTGGAGTCAGGATTTGCACATTGGTCTGACTTCATATCTAGTACACTTGACAGTTTATCCCAAGTACAATGTTTGTGCCAATACCAAGAAATAACAGGAGACTGAAATACAGGTCATAGGACATCTTTGCCAAATGAGCATTATACAAAAAGAGGAAGAATTCTTACCTTGCTTGTGACTGTTGATTATTCCAATGATGACTAGGCAGCCTTGGTACCTAACACAGAGAGTGAGGTCTGCATCTGGGCAGGGCCAGAGCTCTGCACATCAGCAGAGGAACAGTGGAACAGGGTGGCAGAATTCAGGACCAGTTGTGGGTGGTTTGCTGTGGGGTGGGGTGGAGCTCATTTATAAGGGTCCCATCCTAGGGGTTCATGTTACAGTGTTTAGTGAAATGGTACATGCAGAGCCCACCTTCTCCCGGGGTTCACATGCTGTCCAAGAATTTGAGTAATGTCGTGTTCAAGTACTGACCACCATGCCTAACTCACAACCTCTGCTGCCCTCCAGCTTTCAGGCCCCATTCTCAGTGGAACAAACAATGTCCACATTTTCATTCTTTTTGATGAGGCATTCACACTTTCCTGGGCAATTCGGATTGTATCGGGTCATCTTTTCTAGTAGGCATGATGTAAACGCCTCATTTTCCTTTGTCGGTCAGCTAATGGAAATATATAGGCAAGAAATGTGCAGCTCAGCTAGGTCGGCCCACTAGCCATGTCTAATTTTTAGCTTTGGCTTAACTGAGACACCCTTGACATTTAGAGGCGGCAATAACAAATAATGCTAAATGAAGGATCTGGTGCAGAGGTCAATGTATACCGTTTTTAAAATTTGTACAGTATTCATAAATTTGCTTTAGAACTCATGCCCAGATTTAAGTGATGATGTCTATGTGGGACCGGTAGGAGTTTGGAGCCAGTGAGAGTTAAAAATATTTGCCTTTCAAAGTTTGTATGGAAAAATATGGCAAAGAAATATACCTCCCCTTCAAAAACAAACAAACAAACAAAAACCCTCTGCCCACTTTTCTAAGAAGGATTCAAGAGCATAGATAGGATTTTATACTCCCTATTGTCTCCAGCCTAGGTCATTTGAGTCTGAACACAATAGATGTTCAATACACATTTCTAGTTATGTGAATTAACTTTTTTTTCTTACTATAGGCACCTTCATTTTTTTCCAAGTTACTAATTGATTTGCTGAATTAGGGAAAGCTGAAGTACTATGATGAAATTTTAATATATTTCCTCACCTCAAATTAATTTGACATAGTTTAGGTTCTCAGTAATAAAGGTCCTTTAAGGTTGGAGCCCACCATTGACAATGATGCTACTTTCTGACAAAGTGTGTCATTGTAGCCTTGTTCTATTGCAAATCAGGGGAAGAAACACCTAACTGCTTAATAGAAATTGATGTTCCCTCTTCCTTAGTGGAGAGTCATGACTGGGAAACTGCTGCCCACCTGGGGGTGGGGCCATAAGACAAGATATTGCCAACGGAAAGGGAGCAGAAATGTTGCGACTCATTTGCAGGCAAGGCTATCAAGAAGAAAATGTGGCTTCTCAGTGGACCTTCATCATGAAACAAGCCTGAGTTCTGGAATCATCTTGTAGAAGGCTGCACTCCAGCCAGGAACTTAGACAACGGAGGGACATAGAATGACCATACATCGTGTTAAGCTACTGAAATTACAGATTTATGTGTCAAGCAACTAGAGTTACCTAACTCTAGGTGTACATTTGTAAATAATGTAACCAAAATTGGGGGAAAAATGCAACAATTTCAGGGAACATTGAACATAGTGCTAAAGAAATTCCAGATACAGTAGAAATAATTTGTAAACAGTCTGCAGAAACAAGGGTAGAAAGAAATTGCAATATACCTAAAGGAACCTCTCAAAGCTTTGAAAGAAAAATAATTGTATTCAAAAGAATACTTGTGAGTTGTTAAGTAAGAACTTTATCTCTCCACAGATCCTTACCCTTGGTGAAACATAGTGGTGAACGGCATGGAACGGCCATTAGGTTTTGTTTTATCAAAGGTGTTTAATGTAAATCTTCAGGGATATTCCTTTTTTCCATCCAAAAGGAAACGTTTTTGAGTTTTAAAGAATAGCAAAAATAACATTCTCTGTATAATTTTTTAAATCTTATTTAAATTTAGCTATTCTGTGAAGGTTATTTATTACTGGGCTATATGTTAAAATAATCTGCATATATAACTTACGGTGTTTAAATAGCCATATTAGTTTTTTTTGTCCAATAGAAAAAATTCATTTCTAGTTTCCTTCCAAAGGATACTATTGCTATTAATTTTTTGTTAGGAAAACTCAAAGTCTCTCTTGTGAAACTGTAATGTGCAATCTTACAGAAAGCCTTTTGTGATGCCACTTCACAGACCCAATCTTTTCCATAAGACAAACACCTTCATCTCCATTTGACAGCAATGTCTGCTTATGATCTTGAAAAAATTCTTATTCCTAGCAACTTTACTTATGATAGAACCATCACTTCTCTCTGACTGACCTAATACAGTCAGAACTAGTTTGGTGAAAATATATTTTTTTAAAATTATGGCCATAAATTGTAGTAATAAACTGACACTTCTCAGATTTTTGCTCAAGTTTAAAAATATGTATCTTTGATTTTGCTTTGCCTCCAGTTACAATAGTTTCTGAGGTCTAATAAATGTGGACTTGTGTGCCAAATGTCAGTTAAGATGTAGAAAGTTGCTGGCAATTCACTTCTTAAAATATTATACATTGTGTTTCACTGCTTCTAGAATATTGAGTGGGCCTAAATCCTTTTTATTCATCTTGCTGTTAGCTAGAGGCTTGTACAGTGTTATATTACTAAGTTTAAAATAACATAGCACACAAAGAAGAATCAATGCTGTCGAATGTAACAAATAACGCATGCATTTAGCTTGGGTATGATAGTTGCATTTTTGTTTTGCCCTCAATAGCTCTTCATTATCATTTCGTTATTGCCACATTCACGTATATATTTTTTATTTAAAAGTTTTTTTAATTTTTTACTTTTCTTTTTCTTGATTTTGAAGATGTGGGGTACAATTCAGGGTTAGGTATAC
>CAUYQG010111846.1:0-18021 GCA_963574415.1 Tarsius wallacei | reverse complement strand
GAGCTACATGGACACACCTGAGCTTAACAAAACAATGACAAATGGCTGCTTGAAGTTGAATGCTTTTAAGCCTTCCCTTTGATGGGGGCAGGTCATTAAAGTGATTGGGTGGTGGTCTTTTTCATGTCATCACGAAGGGGCAGGTGAGCACAGTATTGACATCAGGTGATGGACTGCAGGCAGATGGGTGGGTGAGTTACGTGATTGCTGCCATGGTGATGGGGTCTGTGTCATGAAGGGCTGATGAGGTTAACTTGGGTCTTATGGATGGAGGCAAATACTTGAAATAGAAAAACTAATAGTCTAAAACAAGCTGGGGAGGGGATGTAAAACAATGATCAATAGCTACCTCTGAGAAACTGGTTCTGTCCTTGTTTAGAGGGCAAGCTAGGCAATGTTAGAATATGACAGAACTAGGCAGCGTCAAAATGGCTGCTCTTTGGGTATATCAACTCCATCTTGGTTCTTTTACATAGTTCACTGCAACCTTGAACTCCTGGGCTCAAGCGATCCTCCGGTTTCAGTCCCCTGAGTAGCTGGGACGACGGGCGTGCACTACCACACTCAGCTAATTAAAAAAGAATTTTTTGTGGTGACAGGGTCTCACTGTGTTGCCCAGGCTGATCTTGAATTCCTGGAATCAAGGGATTTCTCCTGCCTAAGGCCTTCCAAAGTGCTGGGATTACAGGGGTGAGTCCCTGCACCCAGCCTTCACAGGCCACTGAAGGACATGTGGGATTTCAGCAGAAGGAGAGGTGGTGTGGGTGTGTGTGGGCACATTCTGGGCAGAGGGATCAGCATAAGTAAAGGGTCTCAGCCACACCAGGTGTGTGAGTCAGTGTGTTTGAGGCACTGTGAGTGAGGGTCAGGTAACGAGCGGGGAGGTTGGAAAGCAGGTGGGTGAGTCTGGAGCACCTCACCACCAGGCTTTGTGGAAGAGCCGTGGGAAGGCTCTGCAGCTTCTGAGCAGTGAGGACCCTGGGGAGGCTCTTAGTCAAAATGAAAGAATTGCTGTCACCATTGATACATTGCCCTCCATTGCACCTCCTTCTGTGTGAGGGGTTTTTTTATTCTGAGTTCTACCTGAAGTCGATTTTTATTTTTTCTTTTGAGTCAGGGTCTCAGTCTGTCACCCAGGCTGGAGTGCAGTGGCATGATCACGACTTATTGCAGTCTTGACCTCCTGGGCCCAGGTGATCCTTCCACCTCAGCTTTCCATGTAGCTGGTGTTCGCCACCACGCCCAGCTAATTTTTGATTTTATTGTAGAGAGGAGGTCTTACTATGTTGCCCAGGCTGGTCCTGAACTCCTGGGAGCAAGCAGTCCTCCCATCTTGGCCTCCCAAAGTGCTGGGATTACAGGTGTGAGCCACCATGCCTGGCCAAAGTAGGTTTTGATGGGAAGACAGGCAGCATGAGGGGTTCAAATGCTATGGGGAGTAAGGAACACTGGGTGGTTGTGCCAGCCAAGTAGAAAAGGACACCCAGAGCCTCGGGGCCTGACTTCGTCTCCATTGCTCAAGCTGACCTCCAAGTCCCATGGTGACCCCCAGGAAGAGACCAGCCTGATTTACGGTCTGATCTTCCTATGGGGTCGTAATCCAGAGCCCCTCAGTAGGTCTGGGCAGGATCTCTGTGCCAATGCCCTCCCCTCTGGGGTGGGTTGGGGTTTCTGCCTGCTGCCTTCCTGGCCCTAGGGAGGAGGGTGGTGCCGCTGAGTCACTGCCTGGGCATCTGGGCCTGAAACCCTGGGTGAGTCACCTAGGACTTGGGGAGGGGAGGCGGAGAAGAAAGAAGCTGCCTGACGTCTGGAAGGGGGAGGGGAGCTGGGCCCACAGGAAGGGCGGTGCCCAGGCTGTGGCTGGAACAGCCAAAGGGCCGGCTGAGGAGGTGGGAGACCTCGGATGGGGCAGCCCTCCCTTGGGCCTGGCTCCCCATGGCCACAGTGTTTGTTCTTCCCAGGGTCTGGGTAGGGGCATGTGTGTGGGTGAGGGAGATGAGAGAGGGCCTGGCCTCCTGGCTGGGGAAGCTGTCCAGCTCCATATTTCAGCCCTTCATAGGGGTGCTCCCCTACTCGCTCACCCGCCCAGCCCCCAAGCAGGAGAAGTGGAGGCTGCAGTTTTCCTGTTCCCCTTCTGCCCTCCGGGTCTTCCTTATACTCCCCACAGACTGCCTGTCCCCCAACTGCGGCTGTGTGGAGCAACCCCCCTTTCTCACTGCTTCCCCATCCTTCCATACCCCCTCCACACACAGAGGCTCTTTGAAGGATTTTTCAGCACAGCAGTTACCTCATTACCTCATTAAGAGGAATGCTGGTGCCAGCCATTAAAAGTAACTTCATTCCCCGACCCTGGAAGTCCCCACTGCCTTCTCTGGCCCCCACCTTTCTAAGGGTGGCCGCAGACGGATTCTCCCTCACAAACACACACACACGCACACACACAGGGCCACTGGCACATGCACACACACGAGTACAGGGCTGCAAAGTCCCGCTGGGCGCCCACAGTCTCTGACACAGAGTGGGCTGTGACTCACAGGCATGTCATGAGAACCGGGCCCAGCACGAGTTTCCAGGCCCCAGCCCAGGGGCTGCCTCCCCTCATCCCTGGCCCGGGCTGCCCTGGGCACATGACACCATCCACTCTCTGATGTGGCCTGGTGGGCTCAGGGGCTGCCCTTGGCCAGGCCTGCAGCCCTCCTCTAATGGGTGGTGAAGTTGGCAGTCTTTGGGAGCGAGAGGAGGCTGGGAGGGAGCCGTGGGGTGGCAGGAGGCCAGGCTTTGGTGGGAACAGGTTAAGGCAGGTTTGGTTTTCTTAAAATGCTAAGTTGGGGGCCAGTGGGACTGGCATATAAACCTCCACCCTGGGTGCCTGGCCACTCCATTCTTCCTGGGTCTCTCTCTGCCGCCTGGTCTGGTGAGTCCCTCTCTTCTGCTGAGGGCGGGGTGGGGAGGAGCCCCCTAGGTCTCTTCCTTTGTTCCTTTTTCTTGATCTTTGTCTCCATAGTTTTCTCATTCTGACTTCCAGGATGGGATGCCCCTGGGGCCTCTCTGGGTCTTTCTTCTTTGGAGGGATTCTCTGTGAAGTGTCAGATTGAGGGATCTTTTTCCAAGTTCCTCTGTGAGGTTTCCATTAAGGGGTGGTTACTCTAAGACCCTCTCTTGGGTCTCTCAGTCTGGGGGGGGTCCTTCTGTGGGTCTCTTGGTCTGGCGGCCCCTCTCTGGGTCTTTCAGTTTGGGTATCTCAGTCTAGGGGCCCTTCTCTGGGGGTCTAGGTCTAGGAGTGGGAGGTATACATGGGGGGGGGGGCTGTAACAAGAACCATGAGTTTGTTTTGTTTTTGCTTTTTGCAAAGTCCTCGATTTTAGCAGGACTCAGGAGCAAGAGGAAGGGTCTCAGGTGCACGGCCGGCCTGGGTCGTGACCCCGAGTAGCGGCAGAGCCCTGTCCGCTTCCTCAGTGAAGGTGAGGCAGGCAGGATGGGCCCAAGGCGTTCCTGCTCTGGCCTCACCCTGAAACCTGCGTAACCTTTTAGGCTGGTCCCCACATTCCCAGAGGCAGGGCCTAGAAACGGTGACCTCTGGGACCTGCCTTGCCCTTGTCCCGAGGCACTGGACATTTAGTTTTCTCGATTCTCATCCCAACAGGATCCTTCCTGGTGGGGAGGATGTTCAGTTTCCCCCACCCGGCCCATGCCCTGTCTGGATAGAGAGAGAAGGCCTCCAGGATGAGGGGGCACGTCCCACCCTCTGAGAACCCCTAGTGTGAGGGAGGAACCATCTCTACTCAAGGCAGTTTTCAGTTGAGTGGCAGAGAGAGACACCACCTGGCTGCAGGAGCCCTGGGTTTGAGGAAGGACATGACTCCTTCAGGGGGCTTCCTACTCTTAGCCTGTAGCCATGGCTACTGCTAGACAGTGCGGGGAGCCTCTGCTAGCTGCCCCCCGGACATGCCTGTCCTCCCAGTGCTTGGCACAGACAGGAGTCAAAATGGGACTCAGGCCACCCTGTCATTTCCCATAGACATTCAAAGCGAGGAGCCCTACTTTCAGGCATGCCCCAATTGTGATCTAAGAGAGAGGAGGTCCTGCCTTTGGTGACTCCTAGACATAGGGGGAGGCTTAGCATCTGCCCTCTGTGTGAGATGAAGGAATGGCCCCTGCCCTTGGGGAGCCACAGACTCAGAGGAGATGCAGCCCCTGCCTTCCCATTCAGAGAGGGCTTTGGTGAGGTAGGTTGGAACACAGGGCAGGCACGGGTCCTGCAGACAGGGACCCAAGAGCCTTGGCAGCATCCTCATGACCTGCCACCTCTACAGCCCCAGATCCGAGATGTCCAGTCCCCTGGAGCAGGCGCTGGCTGTGATGGTCACCACCTTCCACAAGTACTCCGGTCAAGAGGGTGACAAGTTCAAGCTGAGTAAGGGGGAGATGAAGGAACTTCTGCACAAGGAGCTGCCCAGCTTTGTGGGGGTGAGTTGGGCAGACCTGAGGAGGGGAGGTCCTGGTGTGGAGGGAAGGTCCGCCCTCCCCCTCCCCATTTTCACTTCATGGCCCCACTGGAGTGAGAGGGAGACCCATGTGAGTGCTCTGTGATTGACTGTTCCCCAGCATTCCAGAGAATTGTGTGCTCTTGGGCCCCCAGAGTCCATCTGCTGAATCCTCTCATTGGAGAGTTGAGCAACCCAGAGCCCAGAAAGGGGAAGAGATTGGCTCAAGGTCACACAGCGTGTGCTTGTGAGCAATCTCTCTCTTTCCTCCCTCCTTCCCTCCCTCTCCAGCTCTCTCTCCATATTTATATGCCAAAGTAAAAGAGTGGATAGAGAGAGGGAAAAGTCCAGCTAAGATATGCACCTGGGACATTTTGCAAAGAAATGTAGTCAACTCTCAATTTGTCCCTCACCCTCATTATGCTGGCTTATGAGTAATCCCAAAGTGAGGTCTCAGGCCTTGAACACACGAGGCAGGTCTTTCTTTCCTGTTTGTTTTGTTTTTGGTTAAACTTTTCTAATCATTTTGGTTGGCATTAGAAATTGTTTGCCTTTTCTAAGTTGGGCATGGTGGCTCATGCCTGTAATCCCAGAACTTTGGGTGGCTGAGACAGGAGGCCAGGAATTCAAGACCAGCCTAGGCAACATAGTCAGACCTCATTTCTCTCTCTCTCTCACACACACACACAAATCCTATAACCCCGGCACTTTAGGAGACCGAGGGAAGAGGATTGCCTGAGCCCACGTGTTTGAGACCAGCCTGGGCAATTTGGCGAGACCTCATCTCTACAATAAATCAAAAAATTAGCTGGGCGTGGTGGTGCATGTCTGTAGTTCCAGCTACTTGGAAGGCTGAGGTGGAAGGATCACCTGAGCCCAGCAGGTCGAGGTTGCGGTGGCCATGAGTGTGCCACTGCACTCCAGCCTGGGCGACAGAGTGAGACCCCAACTCAAAAATAAAAATAAAAGTAAAAAAGAAAAAGAAAAGAATTCACCCTGGTGAAGGGGAGCTGTAAGCTTCAGTTTCCTCATCAGCAGAATGGGGGGATGATGCCCACCTCACTAGGCTCCTGTGGCATTAGAACTGGTATGTGCTGAGAGAAGTGTCCCAGGTCCTCCCCACCCCCAGCAGGGCATGGTGGGGCTCTCACCAACGAGTGTTTATCTCTCCTTACTCTTGGTCCCTCTTAGTAGCTCCCAGGGCTTTCTGCCAGGTACCCCAGCTGCTGGAGGGGAAGGAGAGCTGGGCACAGACCTGTGAATGTGTGTGGGGTCTGGGTGTTGTGTGGAGCTGGACTGGAAGCTGGCGTGACGATGACCTTATTCCCTCTCGCTTTCAGGAGAAGGTGGATGAGGAGGGGCTGAAGAAGTTGATGGGAGACCTGGATGAGAACAGCGACCAGCAGGTGGACTTCCAGGAGTATGCTGTTTTTCTGGCCCTTATCACTGTCATGTGCAATGACTTCTTCCAGGGCTCCTTACACTGACCCTGAAGCAGAGCCCTTGACTACCTCCATGGGTCTCTTGGGCCCAGGACTCTTGATACCTTTTAATTTTGTTCTCAATAAACTTTTTTGTCTTTTGATAATATTTTGATTGCTCAGTGATGCTCTGACCTGACTGGAGTGCTGGAAACTGAGGGCCTCCTGATCCCAATCGCTCTGGGCTCTGACTTTCCTTCTGGAAATCTCTCGAAGGCCAGAGCTGTGCCTGAGTCCCCATCTTTCGGGAATTCAAATTTCAGCAAAAATTCTGAAATCGAGATAAGTTGCCAACTTTTTTTGTGTGTGTGTGCCAAATAAAGACGTTAAAAAAGGCAAAAACCACCTACCAGCACTGTTATTTCATTAAAGAGTGGAAAATCTCAATTCCAATAAAGAAGGAAAGGTGTAATCTCAGAATGAAGGATAGACCTTCTTGACATTCAACACTAGGAGCAAAGAGTTGTACTAGGATGTGCTCAAGAGAGATGAATTAATCTAATCAACTCCTGCAAAATTTCATGTTAAGAATTCTTTGTCAGGTTACAGGCCACAGGCAGTGCTATGGTTTGAATGTGTCCCTCAAAGTTCATGTTATTGGAAAGTTGACCCCTCCGGGCGTGGTGGCTCATGCCTGTAATCCCAGCATTTTGGGAGGCCGAGGCAAGAGGATTGCCTGAGCCCGTGGGTTCAAGACCCGCCCAGGCAACTTGGCGAGACCTCGTCTCTACAATAAATCAAAAACTAGCCGGGAGTGGTAGCACATTCCTGTAGTTACGGCTACTTGGAAGGCTGAGCGGAAGGATCACTGGAGCCCAACAGGTCGAGGCTGCAGTGGCCAGGAGCATGCCACTGCACTCCAGTCTGGGTGACAGAGTAAGACTCCAACTTAAAAAAAGAAAAAGAAAATTGACCCCTCTGGGCGTGGTGGCTCACGTCTGTAAGCCCAGCATTTTGGAAGGCAGAGGCAAGAGGATTGCCTGAGCACAGGGGTTTGAGACCAGCTTGGGCAACTTGGTGAGACCTCATCTCTATAATAAATAAATAAAATAATAATAAATAATAAAAATTATTTAAATAAAAATAAAAAAATTATAAAATTATAAAAATAAAAATAAAAAATAATAAATAATAAATAATAAAAATTAGCCAGGCATGGTGGCATACACCTGTAGTTCCAGCTACTTGGAAGGCTGAGGCAGGGATCACTCGAGTCCAACAGATGGAGGTTGCTGTGGTCATGGAGCATGACAATGCACTCCAGCCTAGGCGACAGAATGAGACTCCAACTAAATTAAAAAACAAACAAAAACCAAACAAACAAACAAAAAAAAAACCAAGAAAATTGAACCCCAGTGCCAGTGTTGAGAGGTGACACCTTTCAGAGGAGATTAGGCCACGAGGACTCTGCTCTTACGAATGGATTAATGCCATTATTGTGGGGGTGAGTCCCTTATAAAAGGATGAGCTTGGTCCCCCACCTTTTCTCTCTCTCCCTCTCTTTGCCTGCTTTGTCTGCTGTGAGATGACACAGCAAAAAGGCCTTCTCCAGATGCTAACCCCTTGCTCTTGGACTTCCCAGTCCCTAGAATTATGAACTGATACATTTCTGTTCATTATAAATTACCTAGTGTGTCACAGCAGGACAAAATGGACTAAGCAGGCAGTATGTCTGTTCTTAGAAAAGCTATATTTCCTGTTATATCTGCTTTCAGATTGGCTAGCTCTGGTTTGAGCTCATTCCTCTTCTGTTGGTCTCTGCTAAAGGCTACTAGGAGACAGCTCATTCAGAATTCTGATTTTTTTCCCTACTACTTTCCCTAGAACTGTAGCCTAGGCTGTCATGTATTCTGCATCCTAAGGTACATCAGGTGACAGTCTGACCAGATGCTTTGCCATCTCAAAACAAGAGTCACCAATTTGCAGAGTTGCCCTAGCCTGTCAAGGTGAGGTCCTCATATTTTATTCTTTCTTATCCTCATCTAATTCTACATTTAGGTTCTTGTTCTTTATGGATCTCACTTCTAGTTCCCAAATTTGTTACCTGTTAGGAATGTATTCAGCAGTTTGTAGAAAACTCAACTAGCAGTGGCTTAAATAAATTGATGTTTTAACGCCTCACACAATAAGAATTCTAGGTAGCAGCTCAGGTTTCATTTGGTGACTCAGAAATGCTACACTGGTTACCTATTGCTTTATGACAGGCCATAACACATGGTGGCTTAAAACATACATTTATTATCTCTCATCGTTCTATGAGTAGACTCGGTTTAGTTGGCAGTTCTTATTTGCGATCTCCCATGGAGTTGCAGATGGAAGTTGAGGCTGGAGTCATCTGAAAGCTCAAATTAAGTCAGTATCTAATGCCTGGCAATCGATACTAGCTGTTAGCTGGGAGCTCAGCAGGCACTGCCAGTGGCAGTGCCTACCTGTGGCCTCTTGATGTGACTTGGGCTTCTCAGAGTATATACCAAAGTAAGCATTGCATAAGGCCCAAAAGGAAGTTGTGAGACTTTTTAAGATTCATCTCAGAAATCTCAGGACATCATTTCTACTGCATTCTATTAATCAAACAAGTCATTAAGGCTGACCCAGCTGGGCACAGTAGCTCATGCCTGTAATCCTAGCACTTTGGGAGACTGAGGCAAGAGGATTGCCTGAGACCAGGGGTTTGAGACCAGCCTGGACAACTTGACAAGACCTCATCTCTACAAAATACCAAAAAATTAGCCGGGAGTGATGGCACACAACTGTAATCTCAGCTACTTGGAAGGCTGAGGTGAAATCAGCAAGTCGAGGTTGCAATAGCCGTGAATATGCCACTGCACTCCAGCCTGGGCAACAGTGAGACCCTGATGTAAAAAAAAAAAAAAAAAGAAATGGAGGTTGACCCTTCTTTTCAAGGGGAGGAGGAGGCTTCAAGGGGAAGAGAAACAGCATGCATAATAGTAATGATGGGCTGGGCGCAGTGGCTCATGCCTATAATCCCAGCACTTTGGGAGGCCTAGGTGAGAGGATTGCCTGAGCCCACGAGTTCGAGAGCAGCCTGGACAACTTGGTGAGACCACATCTCTACAACAAACCAAAAAAAAGCTGCGTGTGGTGGCGTGTGCCTATAGTTCCAGCTACTTGGAAGGCTGAGATGGAAGGATTGCCTAAGCCCAGCAGGTTGAGGCTGCGTTGGCCATGAGCGTGCCACTGCTCTCCAGCCTGGACAACAGAGTGAGACTCCAACTTATTAAAAAAAAAATTAATGGTCACCATCTTTGGAGACTATATATAGTCTGTATATATAGTCTGTCTTCCAGCAACCAAAATCACATCCCCCCCATATGTAAAATATACTCACATCCTTCTCAAGACCCAGAGTCTCATCCCATGAAGGCATCAACTTGAAGCCCAGAATCTTATTACCTAAGTCAGGTCTAGAAATGAATGAAGCTTCTCAGGGGCTGTTCCTCCAGGGCAGCTCCTTGACAATGGCTCCTTTTGGCCTGAGACCAGTGAAGAACACATTCAACATTCAAAGGCAAGACAAAGACAGATACTGCAATACACAATTCTGTTCAAAAGCAGGAGGCACAAAGTGGTCATTGACCCATAGTGATTCTGAAATTGAGTCAGCACATGTCATCAGATTCTTTTTTTTTTTTTTGAGTTGAGTCTCACTCTGTTGCCCAGGCTGGAGTGCAGTGGCATGGCCACCACAGCCTTCACCTGCAGGGCTCAGGCAATCCTTCCGCCTCAGCTTTTCAGGTAGCTGAAACCACAGGCATGCACTACCACGCCTGGCTAATTTTTTTTTAAATTTTTTGTGGAGATGAAGTCTTGCCAAGTTGCCCAGGCTGGTCTCGAATCCCTGGGCTCAGGCAATCCTCTCACCTCTGCCTCCCAAAGTGCTAGAATTACAGATGTGAGCCACCGTGCCTGGCATCACCAGATTCTTGATCAGGGCCTGGTTCTGCTCTCTACAGATGGTTCTTCTTGGTTCTTGGCTCCACCCTCTAGGCTCTTGACTTCATTACTTTCTGAGTTAACTTCTTCTTTTCTATAAGAAATGTCTGTTTTGTCTGGGCACGGCAGCTCATGACTGAAATCTCAGCACATTGGGAGTCTGGGGTGGGAGGATCGCTTGAGGCCAGGAGTTTGGGACCAGCCTGGACAGCATAAGACCTATCTCTACTAAAAGAAAAAAAAAATAGAAAGAGGAAAGAAGAGGGGATGGATGGTGGACAAAAGGCAGTATTTTCCTACATTGTTTTCTTTTCTTTTCTTTTTTTTTAGTTGGAATCTCACTTTGTCACCCAGACTGGAGTGCAATGGTCGCTCCCGGCCACCGCAGCCTCGACCTGCTGGGCTCCGGCGATCCTTCCGCCTCAGCCTTCTGAGTAGCTGGAACTACAGGCGCACGCTACCACACCCGGCTAATTTTTTTTTGATTTATTGTAGAGATGAGGTCTTGCCAAGTTGCCCAGGCGGGTCTCGAACCCGCGGGCTCAGGCAATCCACTCACCTCAGCCTCCCAAGGTGCGGGATTACCTTGCCCGAGCCACCGAGCCTGGCTTACATTGTTTTCTTACCTCCCTGGGAAACTCTGATGCTTGGGAACCTCTTACAGAGTTCCTTGGATAGAACTCAGAGGTGGAAAGGAGTCGGGTGAGAAGGCGCTGGGACTCACTTACTGATCTGCCTTAACTGCACGTCTGGGGCTGGTGGGGCAAGGCTGGGCAGGCTCTCAAGGATAAATGGCACTAACAAGAGAGAAGCCCACCTTCCTAATACCCTGTAGGAACGGGAGCCAGTAAGTATAGGTCAGGGAATCATGATGATGGTAATTAACATTTCTATGGCAGTTCTCAAAGCTTCTTTCCCGCACACTGTCATTTCTGCCTCAAGGTAACCCTGAGTGGAGCTATCATTAGGCCTTTTTACAGGCGAGGAAACTGTGAGGGAGCAGCAGTATTTGCTGTTCAAGGAGTGCCCCCTCCAGCCAGGCCCTCTGCTAGGCCTATCAAGCATCACCTCATTTAATCCTCAAAGCAATCGGGTGAGAGACGTGCTAGCAGTTTCTGCACTTCACAAATGAGGAAATACAGGCTGGGAGAGATTAAATAAGTAGAGCCAGGACTTGATCCACGACTGCAAGAAAAGCCCTCATCTCTATGGGACACTGGGCAGCAGTCCGGGCCTTGCTTGCCTTCCTGTGCCATCTCCAAAGACTCAACTCTGTGTGTGTAGAGGGGACCTGGCTGAGCAGACCCCAGATTCTCTTGGTCTCCCTCTCCTGGGTCAGTGCTGGTGACTGGATTGGTGCAGTCTGGTTTCCTTTGCGCCTTAGGCTCACAGTGGGTCCTGGATTCTCTTGGGCTCAGTTCCAGGTTCTGGGCAGTTTCAGCAGGTGGATACTGGCCTTGGATGGCAGCCTCTGGAGTTGCCACAGCTGGGCAGGTTCTGAAGGGGTGATTTCCTCTCCTTCTGAGTGTTGGATAAATGAACACACACTAGACTTTCCTTGACCGTTCCAACAACCTTTCCTTATCCCACCCTCTCCTTGCAAATCTCTGTGCTGAGGCAGAGAGGAGGAAAGTCTAGAAATAGCACTGTTCGGAGGTCTGTGGGCCAGACTCTCTCACTCCCTCCTGCAACTGCTGGCAGAGGAAAGCCTAGGAACACATGCCCCAGCTCCCATCTTGCCCTAGTGACATTTTAGTGTTTGCTTTTGGGGGTCCATCCCTGGCAGTCTGTTAGCCCTCCAAGGAAAAGGAGACTGAAGGCAAAGGTGGTCTCTGAGACAAGGTGTAAGAGATAGAATGTTTTATTTAATTTAATTTTTTTTTTTGGGTTGGAGTCTCACTCTTGTTGCCCAGGCTGGAGTGCAGTGACATGATCATGGCCACCGCAGCCTCGACCTACTGGGCTCAGGCAATCCTTTCGCCTCAGCCTTCCAAGTAGCTGGAACTACAGGCGTGCACCACCACGCCCAACTAGTTTTTTGTGTGTGTGTGATTAATTGTAGAGATGAGGTCTCACCAAGTTGCCCAGGCTGGTCTTGAACCCCTGGGCTCAGGCAATCCTCTCGCCTCAGCCTCCTACAGTGGTGGGATTATGTGCTGAGCCACCGCGCCTGGCCTGATCTATTTTCAAAATGAACCCTGAGGGATATTTTTTTGTTTTTGTTTTTGTTTTTTTGAATTGGATTCTCCTCTGTCGCCCAGGCTGGAGTGCAGTGGCACATTCCCTGCCATTGCTGCCTCAAATTGCTGTGCTCAGGCCATCCTTCCACCTCAGCCTTCCAAGTAGCCGGAACTACAGGCATGTGCTACCACGCCCAGATAATTTTTAATTTGTTGTAGAGAGGAGGTCTCACCACTTTGTCCAGGCTGGTCTCAAACCCGTGGGTTCAGGCAATCCTCTCGGCTCAGCCTCCCAAAGTGCTGGGATTATAGGCTTGAGCCACAGCACCTGGATGCTGAGGCATATTTAAATGCCTTTACTGAGTCACTTCCTGCTTCTTTGTTATGTTTTTCGAGGGCTTTCACTTTGGCGGCCTTTCATGTTCAAATTTCAGAGGGAGCCAATCAAAATGAAATCCTGTAAACCAATCAGTAAATAGGACATGTAAATGAAGTAATTTTGTAGAAGCTCTATAAACCAATCAACAAGTGGGACATGTAAATAAACTAATTATGTAACCCAATCGACGTGTGCCATGTAGGTGACGTCCAGAAAAGTGATGTAACCTCTGGAGTACCTAGCCTATGGGAAAACAGGGGAGGGACTTGCATTCTAGGGCACAAATATGCTAGCTGTAACGGCTTCGGTGTGCCTGCCCACCAGACATCAGATCATGCAAAACCATCATTAAAGTCTCGCTTCAGCTGCATTTCAAGTCTCTGTGTCCATCTTTTGATTTTGGACAGGTGAGTTTGTTTCTCATGTAGGGAGTCACTGAAATAGGGTCTCCCATGCTTCTGTCTTTAGGTCACTTGATCTTGCCACTGACTCACTGCTCTCATCTGTGAAATAGGCACAATTAGTCATTGAGTTGGCAGTCAAAAGAAGTCTAAGCCCCATGGGTTCTCCTTTTTATTTTTTGAGCCACAGTCTCACTCTGTCACTCAGGCTGGAGTGCAGTGGCACCATGATGGCCAGTATAACCTCAACCTGCTGGGCTCAGATGATCCTTCTGCCTCAGCCTTCCAAGTAGCTGGAATTACAGGCAGGTGCCACCACGCCTGGCTAATTTTTTGATTTTTTGTAGAGACGAGGTTTCACCAAATTTCCCAGGCTGGTCTCCAACCTCTGGGCTTAGGCAGTCCTCTTGCCTTGACCTCCCAAAATGCTGGAATTATAGGTGTGACCCACCGTGTCCCACCAGGCTCTTCTTGATTCCAGTTGAGACCCTTTCCCACTCCCTCCACCCTCCGATTCTGTAGCAAAGGCCTCCCTGGCTCCAGCCCCAGCCCCAGCCCCAGTAATCAAATACCCCTTCCCACACTTTCCTCATGTTTGGCTCAGATGATGAGAAAGAAGGTTCATTGGCTCCACGGGGCTACGGGATTGGGATGAGGTCATCCCGTCCCTGGGGCCCAGGCCCTTTTGGCACAGGCACATGGAATGTCCAGGTGCTTAGGACGTTTCATCTTATTTCTCCCTGAGGTGCAGAAGCAGACACTGTCAGGGAGGTGAGGAAGCTTCCAGGGGCCTTGGTTAGGCGATGGTGATGATAGGGGAGACGGAGGTGGGGAGAGGGGGTCAGGTGGGGAGGGAGAGTGGGTGCTGTAAGAAGTCCCACCAGATTGGGTAGCATCTGCTCTTGCCCTTCACACCCCCGCAACTGCTCCCCTCGGGAGAGAGCTCTTTGCCCTCCAGATACATGCATTTTTCGGAGGTCAGCTCCACCTCTGCAGCAGTGGGAGTTGGGGCGGGGGATCTAGAAGATGAGAGGCCAAAAGTACGGGGGTTCTTGGCCCTATCTTGGAGAGTTGAGTGTGTGGGCAGTGGAGGGTGAGGAGGAAGGTGGTCCAGTCCACACATATGCCTTTGGAACCACTTTTGGAAGAGAGATCAGGGTGGATGCTGGGAAGAAATTCCAGTAGGGCAGAAAGATCCAAATCACTCCAAGAAGAATTTGGGAAAGCAAAGTCAGAAAAGTCACAGCTGTACCTTCCCTCTGCATGGAGGAGGCAGGACCAAATGATCTGGAGAGGAGGGGCTGCTTCTCTCCTGCCCCTCTGCCTCTCCCTGTGACCTCCACGTTTGTGAAGTTAGACTCAGAGACCTCTGTCCTGTCCACAGCATGATACAAAGCACAGTCACATCAGATTCTTAGGGTAGGAATCTTCCAAACCCATTTTGGAGGCAAGGAAGTTAAGGCCCTAACAAAGTAAGGGATGTAAATGCTTGAGGTGCCAGAGGGTGGTGATGCTTCCAGGTTCTATGACAGTCCTCCCACCCCAAAGACCCTGTGCCCAGGCTGCTCTGCTTCCCTATCTGCCCCTCAGGCATCCACTCCCAGAGTGAGCTTCTGTCTTCTTCAGTGTCAGACTGGGTCTCTCCCAGCCCTCTTAGTGGGCAAACAAGGGTACTGCCTTCCAGGGAGGTGCTGCCATGCTGGAGAATGCTAAGAGGACGATGGGTAAGGATGTGGGCCAGCCTGGGCACAGTGGCTCATGCCTGTAATCTCAGCACTTTGGAAGGCTGAAACGAGAGGATTGCCTGAGCCCCGGGGCTCAAGACCAGCCTGGACAATTTGGCGAGACCTGGTCTCTACAATAAATAACAAAATTAGCTGAGTGTGGTGGTATGCGCCTGTAGTTCCAGCTACTTGGAAGACTGAGGTGAAAGGATCACCTGAGCGCAGTGGGTAGAGGCTGTGGTGGCCATGATTGTGCCACTGCACTCCAGCCTGGGTGACAGAAACTCCAACTCAAAAAAAAGGGACCAGATGCGGTGGCTCCCAGCACTTTGGAAGGTGGAGGCAAAAGGACTGCCTGAGCTCAGGGGTTTGAGACCAGCCTGAGCAACATGGTTAGACTTAATCTCTACAATAAATCAAAAAAATTCCCTGGGAGTGGTGGCACACATCTGTAGTTCCAGCTACTTGGAAGGCTGAAGCAGAAGGATCTCCTGAGCCCAGCAGGTTGAGGCTGCGGTGGCCATGATTGTGCCACTGCACTCCAGCCTGGGTGACAAAAAGAGACTCCGATTCAAAAAAAAAAAGATCTATGTATGGAAGAATAGGAGATTGAGCAAACAGAAAAAAAAAGGACATGGGATAAGAGCCAGGCTTCTTCTAGGTCCTTCCCTGACTACCACATCTGTGCCCCACTCCCCATTCTCCCCCCTGTCATCTTCTTTCATTTAGCTCTGCCTTTTTTTTCTTCATAGCATTCATATCACTAATCTATTACACATGTATTTGTTATTGTCTTTGTCCCCACTAGACTGTCATTTCTAAATAGCAGGAACTTTATCTGCTTTACGGCTGTAACCCCAGTGCTGGGTACACGTGCTTCTAAATAAATGGCCGGGATCGGTGACTCACTCCTGCAATCCCAGCACTTTGGGAGGCGGAGGCAAGATATTACCTGAGCTCAGGGGTTCGAGACCAGCCTGGCCAATATGGCGAGAGGTCGTCTCTGCAATAAATAAGAAAATCAGCCAGGCATGGTGGCACATGCCTGTGGTTCCAGCTACTTGGAAGGCTGAGATGGAAGGATTGCCTGAGCCCAGCAAGTCAAGGCTACAATGGCCGTGAGTGTGCCACTGCCCTCCAGCCTGGGTGACAGAGTGAGACTGCAACTCAAAAAAAAAAAAAATATATATATATATATTTATATGAACAATGAGTGGTTGTGTGCCATTCATAACTCACTAGTTATGTGACTCTTGGTTTACAGTTATCAAGCCCTTGCCATGTGCTGGCATTTTTTTGTCCCCCCAGAAACTTATGCCATCAAAATTTATTTCTCACTCATGCTACATGTCATGCCTATTGTAGACTGGCTGCACTACTCCATGTTCATCTTTACTCCAAAATTTAGGTTTTTGGGGAAGCCCCTAACTGATATATAATATAATATAATATAATATAATATAATATAATATAATATAATATATTTTGAGTGAGAATGTCACTGTGTCTCCCAGGCTGGAGTGCAGTGGCACACTCACAGCCACCATAGCCTCCTCCTGCTGGGCTCCGGCGATCCTTTCGCCTCAGCCCTCCAAGTAGCCGGAACTACAGGCATGTGCCACCAAGCCCGGCTAATTTTTTGATTTATTGTAGAGACAAGGTCTCACCAAGTTGCCCAGACTGGTCTTGAGGCGATCCTCTTGCCCCAGCCTTCCAAAGTGCTGGGGTTACAGGTGTGAGCCACAGAGCCTGGCTCTAACTGATATATTGATGGTATCATGGGAGAGACAAAAGAGAAACATGGCTGGGTGCGGAGGAGCATGCCTATAATCCCAGTACTTTGGGAGGCCAAGGTGAGAGGATTGCCTGAGCCCACAAGTTCGAGACCAGCCTGGGCAGTTTGGTAAGACCTCATCCCTACAATAAATCAAAAAATTAGCCGGGCATGGTGGCGTGTGCCTATAGTTCCAGCTACTTGGAAGGCTGAAGCGGAAGGATCGCCTGAGCCCAGCAGGTTGAGCCTGTGGTGGCTGGGAGCGTGCCACTGCCCTCTGGTTTGGGTGACAGAATGAGACTCCAACTCAAAAAAAAAAAAAAAGAGAAATATGGTGAACCACAAACTGACTTTGGAAGTGATAGTTCCATCCATGACTCATAGTGGAAGTAAGCCTTTGGCTGTTCTTCATTTCAATAGGGCTGAGCTGTAAAAACTTCCACAGGAAGGCATGGCGGTCATTTTGAACAACAGTACATTCTACAATAGCTACAAGTAGCTAACATTTCTTGTGTGCTTATTTTAGACCTGCCAATAGGCTGAACCCTTATATACGTTATCTAACATGAGTTTTACAAGAATCCAGTTTTATTTTCCTATTTTACAGGTAAGAAAATTGAAGCTTTAGTAAAATTGAGTGTGTTGTTCTAAGTCACATACTTAATAGGTAGCATAGTTCTCTTTGATTCCAAACTCCATGCATGCTTTTTTAAAAAAAAAAAAAATCTATCGTACTGCTTTTAGAATAAGAGATCTCTGTCTGAGAGATGTGGGGAAAATAAACCATATTTCCATAAAAAAAAATAATCAGAGAAAACCCCAAACAAAGGTACTTTTAATCAATTCTGTAGTTTAATGTTCTTACAATTGAATAGCTTATTTTCCTATGATTTTTTTTCAAAATTATGAAATCCAAGTCACTTTTCTTTCCTGCAGATTGTTTTAGGACTCAACTGTCACAACAATGCTTTGCAATAATGAAATTCTTCAGCTACTTTAAAAAAATTTATTCTCGGCAGGGCTCGATAGCTCAGCCTGTAATCCCAGTGCTTTGGGAAGCCGAGGTGAGTGGATTGCCTGAGCTCGCAGGTTCGAGACCCGCCTGGGCAATTTGGTGAGACCTCATCTCTACAATAAATCAAAAAGTTAGCCAGGCGTGATGGTGCATGCCTGTAGTCCCAGCGATTTGGAAGGCTGAGGCTGAAGGATCATCTGAGTTCAGCAGGTTGAAACTGTGGTGGCTGTGAGCGTGCCACTGCACTCCAGCCTGAGCGACAGAGTGAGACTCCAACTCAAAAAAAAAAAAAAATTTTTTTTTGGTGTTATAGAACAAATAAAAGCCTTCCCTATCCTTCTCTGTTATCAATCACTTTTCCCAGAGAAAATGCCAAAATAGCTGGTGAGTTACTTTCTAGATATTGTTTGATATGTTTATAAATAAAGTTTGTTTTTGGCATTCCTCTGTTTTATTTTTATTTAAAAATTATTATTATTATTTATTTATTAAAACAATTTTTTTTTTTTTTTTTTTTTTTTAGTTGAAGACTCACTCTGTCCCCACAATGGAGTCCAGTGACCGCACCCGGCCACCGCAGCCTCGACCGGCTGGGCTACAGTGATACTTCCACCGCAGCATTCCAAGCC
>CAUYQG010111845.1:0-47041 GCA_963574415.1 Tarsius wallacei | reverse complement strand
TGTAAAACCTCAAACTATAAGAACCTTAGAAAATGCAGGGTTTTTAATTTTTTTATTTAATTTAGAGTTATGGGGTATGAGTGAGGATTTACTACATAAGTAAGTGGCATGATGTGAAGTTTGGGCTTGCAGCTGGTTCTCCTCTCCCCAGTGGTTGTTGGTGGAAGCTTTGTTGAAGATGAATTGGTTGAGAAATTGAGGTTTTGCTTCTGGAATCTCCATCCTGTTCCATTAGTCTATATGCCTGTTCTTGTACCAATACCAGGTTGATTATTGTAGCCTTATAATAAAGTTTAAAGTCTAGAAGTTTGATACCTCCTGCTTTGTTTCTTTTGCTGAGGATTGTTTTGGCTCTTTGTGGTCATTTATGTTTCCATATGAATTTCTGTATTGTCGTTTCCAGATCTGAGAAGAATGATGCTGGAATATAACCAGAGGAACTCAAATCCCTCTATGAAAAAGATTATTCACAATAGCAAAAACATGGAACCAACTGTGCTACCCATTGAAAGAGGACTGGGTAAAAAAATGTGGTACATATACATGATGGACTACTATGCAGCCATAAAGAAGGACAAAATTATGAAAGATAACAGTCAGCAAATATTTGCATAATACTGTCTATAACATTTAAGTTAAGGCTATACTTGCTCTGTATTTTATCATAAAATTTTGAAGGAAAATGACTTATAACTTAGAATTCTATGCCTGGCAAAATTATCGTATGTGATAGTAGAATAAAAACACTTTCAGACAAAATGAATCTGGGATTTTGCTAATCCTAGATTTTGCTAACAATCCTGGATCTTGGCTATCACTGCTTCTAAGACAGCTTTCAATGAAGGCTGCCTCTCTTTCAGCCTCACCTTCCACCCCAAGAAAGTCCTGGCTCATCAATTGTAGAGACTTTTGAGGATTCTGGAGTACATATCTAGTTGACTCTTGGCTTTCTCCACTGCCTCTCTGGTATTTGACTTTCTCAGGGAGGACAAGCTAAGTACTATTTTGCAATAGTACTATTATGAACCTAAGACATTCTGCTGGTAACAGCAGTCCTTAAAATGTATGTTCCTGATCGCATATCTCTGATTCAGATCAATTACTTGGAGCACGGCAGTCATCCTGGATCTTGCTTCAACTTTGTGTTTCATCACGTTTCCTTCCTTTACTTTCACTGTGTATACCTTTGCTTTGTTGGGGGCGTAACTTCCCAGAGCCTTATGCAAAAGGGATGCATGACAGATACGTTTTTTTTTTTTCCGGCGAAAAATGTCTTTATTTCACCATACTTGATTAGTGGTTCGAATGGGAATAGAATTCAGAGTTGGAAATTATTTTCCTTTAAAGTCTTGAAGGTATTTCTCTAAATTTCTCTCTTTTAGCATCACTGCCAGGAAACCTAAAAACATTCTGATTTCTGTTTCTGTGTATGGGAGCTTGTTTTTCCTGGGGCAGTACACAATCTTCTTTTCATCTCTGCTGTTCTGTAATATCATGATGATGTGCATTGAAACGCAGGGATGCAGCATGCCCTTTCAATCTAGAAAGTCATGCCCCTCATTTATGGGAAAACATTTCAAAAGCTTATTAACAATTTTTTTTCGTCTAGATTCCCTTTTTTGGAACTCTTAAGAACTTTCTTTTCCTTAAATGGTTTTTTAATATTCTCATTTTATCTTTTGTTTTTTAAACTTTCTGGAGATCTCTTCAAAAATTTATTTACAGCTTCTATTTAATTTACTTCTATGTGTTTTTCATATCTGCATTTGTTCTTAAATCCCCAAAGCTATTTTTTGTTCCCCGACATATTTTCTCCCTAAAAAACAGCATCCTGTTTTATGGCACAGACGCATTGTCTTTGAGATATTGATAAACTTTTTTCTGACATTTCTTCCAGTTTTGTTTCAATTTTTTTTTAACTTTTTTCTCTTTTGTTTTATTCTATTCTGTTAGACATTTTCCTAAGATTTCCAGGAATTTCTGATTGTCTGCTGATGTTTAAGAGTGGGGAAGAGTGGAGATCTCTGAGCACAGGGTAGGACTGGTTGACTGAACTTCAACAAAGGGTAATCTAGCAGGGCCTTCTCTGGAGGAATCCCTAATATTGGTCAGAGTCCCCAGAGAATATCCTTCTCGACTCCTGTCTAAAGGACAAAGCTGGACTGCCCAAGCGGTAGCTAAGAAGGGAAAAGAACTGGAACATCCCAGCACTCGGTGTGCACACAACCATAGAAAGTCCTGGACTTCTGACAGCATTTCTGCCCCTTAGTGTTGCCTGAGTCCTCTGGGCTAGAGATTCTGTTTCATTCACTTCAGTGAATAAAGTTACAATCTTTTGCCAAAGTGGGGTGAAGGGTGTGTAGGGGTGTGGGCTGAGGGTGGGGTGCCAGGGCTATAAATGCTTCTAAGACAGCTATCAATGAGCCTCTCATTAAGCCTCACCTTCCACCTCTAGAAGTGCCTGGCATTATCAGTTGCAGAGACCTTTGAGGATTCCTTGTTGCATATCTAGTTGACTCCTGACTTTCTCCACTGCCTGTCTGGCATTTGACTTTTTCAGGGAGGCCAAGCTAAGTGCTACTGCCCAGGCTGCCTTCCAGTTACTGAAATTCTTCTGGACTAAGAGCTTAAAAAATTCTCTTTTCTGTAGTCTTAGTGGGGATTCAAGAGAGAGAGAGAGTGAAATGAGATGTCTGTAATATGCCATCTTTAGAAGAGATGGAGTTTCAGGGAAAATATCCTAAGAACACATTTTTCTTGTATCTCTGCCTGTAGCCAGACGTGCCACTTGGCTTGGTCCTTTCCCTTCTTTGGGCCTCAGGATACCTTATTTTAAAGCCCTCCATTGTCCAGTTGAGATTAGTATTGGGTATTGATCTGTCTAAGAGGGAATACCCAGCAGCGTAAAAAAGAACAATCAATCAGCCAAGCGAGAATATCCCACTCTCCCTCTCCAAAAGGTCCTTAAGCCTCTGCATTGTGCTGTCCCAGTCCTGGTAATGTGATCATGGAGGGCTTTTGGGGGTCTTACCTTCTCCCTCAGATGTGTATGATTCTCTCACAAATCCATGCATATATAGCGTGTGGCCCCTAGATAGGAACCAAGACCATGAAGCCTTGTAGTGGAGGGAAAGGGCTAAGTAAGGGATTTGTAAAAAATGTGGGAAAAAAGACAGCAGGAACTGTGTCTCTGTGGGTTGAAGTCCTCCCGGTTGCTAAAACCATACCCATCCTGGGTATGATGTCACCATATGATGAGTAAAGCTTTCTAAATAAGGCTTTTAATGAGGCTAAGTTCAGTAAGGGCCAAGCTGAAAGAGACTTAGAGCTCAGTAAGGCCAATCTCTCCATGCCCAGATGGGGAGACCAAGGCCTACAGGGGGCAGCATTTGCCCCAAATACACAGCATTGGCAAAGGGTCGGGTGGGTGGAGGCCTCCAGGAAGCTGACTGATAGACAGGATTGTTAGAGATTTACTGAGAAACAATGTCTGTGACAGATAAAACAGGGAGGAAGCAGGATTGGGCAGAGAGATCCTTCCAATCATGAACAGATCTGACAGAGTCTAGGGTCAACCCAACAAGGAGCTTCAGAGAGCTCCTTTGAGGAATCCGTGTTGAACGGAGCTGGCCAGGCCCCAGTTCCCTGCAGTGCCCAGTCATTGGCTGCAGCTGCCCAGGAAGTGTAGCCTCAGATCAAAAGCTGTAATGGATGCTGGAAATGCTAGCAGCTTAAAGCTGTCAGTGTAAAGCAGTACATGCAGCTGAATGGCAAATTCTCTCTTGAAGGAAAAGCTCCATGGTTCACAGGAGTAGGGGAGAAAAGAGGCACCAGAAACTAGGTTCACAGTCCTCTCTTCTATGAGTACACATCTGAGGGAGAGGGTAAGGTTCTCCAGAGCCCTCCATGATCACATTCCCAGGACTAGGACGGCACAATACGAAGGCTTAAGGACCTTTTGGAGAGGGGGAGTGGGATACTCTTGCTTGGCTGATTGATAATCCTTTTTAATGTTGCTGGGTGTTTGTTCCCTCTCAGGCAGACCAATGACCAAGTTCAAGATGGCATACATAGCTCTGAGATATAATTTACATACCATAAAATTTACTGCTTTAAGTATACAGTTTAATGCTTTTTGGTGTATTTATAAAGTTGCACAAAAATCACCACAATCTAATTTTAGAACAGTTCTATCATCCCTAAAAGAAACACCATACACATACACAGTAGTTACTCCCAGCAACCCTCAGCAACCTCTAATCTCCTTGGTTCTATTAATTTGCCTTTTTTGGTCATTTTGTATGAATAGAGTCATTTATCATGTTGTTTTTCCTGTTTGGCCTTTTCATTTAGCACAAAGCATTTTAGGCTAACCCTTGTTATATCAGAACTTCATTCTTTTTTATTGCTTAATACCAGTCATGTTATTACCATAGTTTATTTATCACAGTTATTTACAGTTAATTACCACATTATTACCACAGTACAAACCACATTTTGCATCCCTTCTTCAGTTGATGGACATCTTGGTTATTTTCCCTTTGAGGCTGTTATAAATAAAGCTGCTGTGAATACTCATGTAAAGTTTTTGTGTGAACATATATTTCCATTTCTTTTAGGTAGATATCTAGGAGTAGAATTGCTGGGTCATAGATTACTCAAGTTTAACATTTGGATAGATTGTCAATTTTCCAAAATGGATATACTGTTTTACACTTTCACCAGCAATGTACGGGAGTTCTAATTTCTTCTCATTTTTATTGTAGCTATTCTAGTGAGTGTGAAGTGGTATTTCATTGTGATTATGATTTTCATTTCTCTAATGACTAATGATTCTTGAGCATCTTTTCATGTGCTTATTAGCCATGTGTACTTATGGTATGGAGAAACACCTAAGTTCTTTGCCAATTGAATTGTCTCTTAATATTGATTTGTAAGAGTTCTTTATATATGAGTCATAGTTTTTATATTTTGAATATTTATTATTCCTTCATATACATTTTGAAATAATCTGATTAAACTTGAGTTCTGATTTGAAATACATTAAATTCATGTTTTCATGAATATTGTATTCATATATTTACATTATTAAGAGGCTAATAATTTATATACATATTTCCTTCCCACCCAGGGACACAATGTGTCTTACCATTTGCTTAGGTATTTTATATCCTACAGTACAATTTTGTGATATTTTATAGAGATACTGGATAGTTCTTGACAGAATTATTTCTGGAAATCTTAGATTTTTTAGTATTGTGAATGGGATATTATTTCAGTTTTATTTCTAGCTTTCTGTTGTTAATATGAATACAAAGCTATTTGTTTTTGAATACATATCTGATTCTTCACCCTAAGAAATTAAGTTAGGTCTTAAATTTTTTTTTTAAACCTAAGTCTCGAGGATTTTCTGGATGCATAGCTATATATTTATCGCATCTGTAAATCAAGATTTTTGACTCTTTAAAAAGTATTCTGAACATTTACTTTTTGTATTGTGTTTGTTAATTTTGCTGAGAATATTAATTGTTTTTGGTAGATTGTCTTTATAATGTGTAATAAATATACTACATGGAAAGACATCAAGAGCATTTTAAATAAAATCCAGAAGGAGCGGTAAATCCTATTGCATACATAAATTTTTAAAATCAGAATTACTGCTGAATTGTATTTTAAAAAGGACCGCTTGGTAGCCTTGATAAACTGATCTCTTTCAGTCTGTTTCTGGTATGTAAAACCTAAATGAGCTCACTTAGGAAAGTGAACGTGAATAGAGAAGACCAAGCAGCAAACCCTGTGACTCACTAACCCTGAGAAGTAGTCTTTGTTTTTTAGTTCCTTTGTTATGTAATCCATTACATCAACAGACTAAAATTTCATTTTTTGTTTTTTTTTTTTTGGAGGAACCAGAAATAATACTTAGTGACTTTTATTGCTCCTTCCAGTCACTGACAGATGACTGAAATGGGTAGAGGAGAGGGAACAGGGATAGAGGGTTGGAGTTGTTCTTGGAAACCCAGCCCCCTCTCTTATCAATTGTGACAACGTGACTTCTGACTCTTGCCAATGATATTCTTCAATCCAATTCCAATGGGCAGTTTGGACCTACTGGGCCTCTTGGCTACATTTGACTTTGTTGGTGGCCTCCTCCTTCTCAAGATGTTATATTCTCTAAGATTTTATGACATCACTAGTAACAGACTAAAATTTCGGATCAAATTCTCTTTGTATCCTTGGACTAAAAGGAACTTGGCCATTGTCGGTTGATGTCACAGGTTGGGTTCCATGGAAACAGATTTTTAGATGAGGTCTATGTGCAGCACGGCCTCTGGGGGAGTCAGAGAAGCAGAGCTGGAGGGAAGGAGGAGCTAAACTGCTAACCCCACGGGGAACTCTGGAACTGGATGGCTCATCTGAGTTGTCGGATTGAGGGAAGTTGTCTGGGCTTTTATACCTCTGCATCCACAAGGAGGAGTGTACACTCTGGGAACTTGGGCTCTCCTCAGCCATGGTCAATGCCCAGAGAGGAACTCAGCTGACAGCTGTCAGCTACCAATACTCCCATCATCTGGGAGTCATTTAGTCAAGAATGGAGTCTGTGTGGAACATTATTGCGTCTACTAAAATTGGTATGTTGATTTGCTACTGGCTTTCATATATTGCATTTATATTCATAAACACAATTTTTAAATTCTGATATTGATACTGAGGTTACATTTTATCATAATACTATAAGAAAGAGATTGGCAGTAGTGGGAAACTGCCAGGGGAGGGGGGGAACATACTTCATCAATAAGGATACCTGATCTCAAACCTGATGAAGCGGGGACCAAAGCGAGGCCCAAACTTTACCTGTACAATGATCACTTGTATACCTAGCCCTGAACTGTACCCCACATCTTTAAAATAAAAAGCTTTTTTAAAAAGGTTACATTCGATACAGAAAATTAAGCGAGGCGTGTCTAAATCTGTTTTTGTTAAAAAGAAAAGAAAAAAACCCTAGAAAAGTGAACATGAATGGAGAAAAGGACCGAGGAGCAAACCCCAGGGGACTCACTAGTACTGAGAGCTTGAGCAAGGGAAGAGGATGCAGAGGAGACAGAAGAGGCAGGTGAGGTAGGAGAACTCTAGAGTGTTGAGTTCTAGATGCTCCACTGTGACCATCATTTGATTTCCCCATGTGAAATAAGTATGATGATCTTTCTGCACATGGAATGTTTCCTTCTATGTAAAAGTTGAAAAGTTTGTGCTTGCATGAGTTTGTCCTGTATGATGGCCAGGAATCTCTTTATGTCCTGAGAGGGGCATCTGAGTGGTTTGCTAGATTTACAATGCCCCTCTGAGGGGACATCTGAGTGTAATTAATGTTAACTCCTGGCTTTGTCCAACCTTTTCATTCATGTTGTGTCAGTGTGGGAGAATGGCTTGCCTAACTGGTAAATTTGGGGAATAACCTGGACGTGTTCGGCTCAGACCCTTCTTCCTTTTCTCCTCATGGGAGTCAGTCTGCTGCAGGAGAACTTCCTCCTCCCATCTGCTCCTTCAGGAGCAGGCCCTGCCCAGCATTTCCATGATGGAGTGAGGGGGTGTGTTTGCTTAATTTTCTGTCTCAGTCAATTTTTTGGCTCTTGCAAAAAGTTACATCCTCCAGCTTTGCCTTTGTCAGTAATAAAGCTGATATGTTAGAATTCCATCTGCTTCATAAGCTCTCTAAATGTGTTCTCAAATCAGCGTGGAATGGAAAGGCAGGGACATTTATTAGGTGCTTGCTTCCTTAGAAATCCCTCTTTACTGGGCTGAATGTTTGTGTTCCACTAAAATTCACATGTTGAAACCTAATCTCCAGTGTGATGGTATGAGGATGTGGGAACCTTTAGAAGTGACTAGGTCATGAGGATGGAGCCTACCCGAATGGGATTGGTGTCCTTATAAAAGAGAATCCAGAGAGCCTGCTAGCCCTCTGTCATGTGAGGATAAAATAAGAAAAGGAGCCAGGCTTGGTGGCTTAGCCTGTAATCTCAGCGCTTTGGGAGGCCGAGGTGAGTGGATTGCCTGAGCCCGCCCGTTGGAGACCTGCCTGGGCAACTTGGCGAGACCTCATCTCTACAATAAATCAAAAATTAACCGGGTGTGGTAGCACGTGCCTGTAGTTCCAGCTACTTGGAAGGTTGAGGTGGAAGGATCGCCGGAGCCCAGCAGGTTGAGGCTGCGGTGGCCGGGAGCAGCCACTGTACTTCAGTCTGGCTGACAGAGTGAGACTCCAACTCAAAAAAAAAAAAAAAAAAAGGAGAAAAGGGCCCCTCACCAGAACTTGACCACATTAGAACCTTGATTTCAGACTTCTAGCCTCCAGAAGTATAAGAAATAAGTGTCTGTTGGCTATAAACCTCCCAGTTTATGGTATTTTGTTATAGCAATCCAAGCAGACTAAGACATTCTTTTAATAAACTTAGTTTGCTCTTTCTTACCAAGTTTTTGCAATAATTTGATCCAGATTATTTTTCAGATTCCAGATTTTTCAGACCCTTTCCACTTAGATGTCCCCTCTGAGGGGACATCATAAATCTAGCAAACCACTCGTATATCCCCTCTCAGGGGTCATAAAGGGATTGCTGGTGATTATATAGGACAGTGTTAAGCAAGCACAAATTTTTCAAAAATGTATGTTCCCTTGAAGTTTTTCATTCAAATTGCATGAAAAAGCAAATAAAGGGATGGAATATATACTGTGGTATATGTAAAAATATCAGCTGGTGTCTTGTAGAAAGAGAATGTGTGAAGCCCTTTCAGTGGTGCAGATACTTCTTTGTAACAGAAGGTAGCAATAAAGAGCATTTGTATAAGAAAGGCAGCTGTAGGTATACCCTTTGTATCATATGGCATAATTTGAAATGATAGATAAGCAAGTTACTATAGTCTTGAAAGAGACTTCCCAAGTTCAAGGCAAATCACATTGAAGTATGGAGTGGCACAGATTGAATATATCTATTTGCACTAAGTTGGAAAAGTAATATTCTTTTGATAAATTTCATTTTGTAATTTCGTAATTTACAATTAGAAATTTTGTATTCATTTATTTAGACTACAAAATGAAAAGATAAAAGTAAGTTATAACTTAAGCAACAGCAAAGATGAGTTAGATTTCGACTTTTATGCAGACAAATTAGAAAAAATAATCATTGATGTGGAAGAAAACAACTGTAGTGAGAGTGATATCATCCTACCAAGAAGTAAACAGGAGAATGTAATAGAAAGGGATAGAGACGAAAGTATCAGTAGTTTCAAACATGTAGAAAACAATGTATTGTCAAGTGAAGAATGGGAAGATGCTACAGAAAAAGATGATCCTCCAGGGAGAACAAATTTTCTTGTACATCCTCAAACGACGGACCACAAGTAGCAAGTAATATAAGAGAACTGACTATTTTACTCTGTATTTTACAAATGAATTGGTGGATAGTGTAATAAAAGAAATAAATTACTATGCAGATTAAAACATAAGGAAAAAGCTATCACACAAATTGATCTGGTATAAGTGGCATGATGCTGACCAACAGGAATTTTTTTTAGCTTTTATCATAGTTATACTAAATATGGGAATTATTCAAGTAACAAATTTGTAAGAGTACTGGCCAACTGCTTTAAATAGTAAAGTACTCTTCTTTTTGGAAACATTTAGTAGAGAAAGGTCTAGGCAAATCTGGATGCCTCATTCGAAGACACTGACATCAAGTGATGGGATGATCAGAATTCACAGTCAAAAGACCAATATTTGAAATACATCGATTCAAAATTTTGCAGTTTTCATACCATATGAGGCAATTTGTGGTGATGAATCCATTGTTCATATTTAAAAGGCAAATATCATTTATAATATACAATCCAAATAAGCCTACCAAATGGGGTAAACACATTTATGCACTAGCTTGTTCAAAACCAGGGTATCTTTTTCTAATACTTCCTTACTATGGCAGCATAACATCCCAAAACATCATTCAACCTGATCTTCCAGTAAGCACCAGAATTCTATTACATTTATATAAAAAGTTTTGGGGAAAAGTTCCCAGCACAGCAGGATATACATGTTTACTGACAGATATTACACCAGTATTGTCCTAGCAGAAGAGCCACTAAAGACAAAATGTTATCTTACTGGTACAATCAAAGTCAACTGAAAGGGAATACCAGCATGAATCACAAAGCCAAAGTTGTTAACAACAACAAAAAAACACTAGCGTATAGGAAAAATAATCTTCTTATGTGGAAGGAAAAAATGATCGTTACAATTCTCAGCACTTGGAATCATGAAGGAATGAAATCTACCAAAAAGACATTATGTGGTGAAATATTACATCAGTCAAAAAGCCTGAAATGATTCTAAATTATATTGCAAATGTGAGTGGTATGGGTCATGCAGATCAATATGCTTCTACATAATTGTTTTTTCTTTTGTGAGACACCTCTTTTTTATTATTATCTTATTTTAAAGATGAGGGGTACAATTCAGGATTAGGTACATAAGTGGTCAATGTACAGGTGAAATTTTGACCTCCCACTGGTCCTCACTTCACCTGGTTTAGGATCAGTTACCCTTATTGATGTTATGAGTATGATCCCATTCACAAAAGCCACAAAAAAATGAAGTACCTTGGCATCTTCCTAACCAGAGAAGTAAAGGACCTTTATAATGAAAACTACAAAACACTGCTCAAAGAAATTAAAGAAGGCACAAACAAATGGAAAAATATTTCATGCTCATGGACTGGGAGAATCAACATTAAGATGTCCATCCTATCAAAGGCAATCTACAGATTCAACGCGATACCCATTAAATTACCAACATTATTCTTCTCACACCTAGAAATGAGAATATGGAAATTCATATAGAAACAAAAATGACTACAAATAGCCAGAAAATCCTTAGCAAAAGAAACAAAGTGGGAGCTATCACACTTCCAGACTTTAAACTTTATTATAAGGCTACAATAATCAAAACAACCTGGTATTGGTACAAGAACAGGCACACAGACTAATGGAACAGGACAGAAATTCCAGAAGTAAAACCTCAATTTTCAAACAACTCGTCTTTGACAAAGCCTCTACCAACAACTACTAGGGAGAGGAGAACTTATTCAGTAAATGGTGTTGGGAAAACTAGCTGATGAATGAAACCGGACCCCTACCTATCACCATGCACAAAAATCAACTCTAAATGGATCAAAGACCTAAATGTAAAACTTCAAACTATAAGAATCTTGGAAAATGCAGGAGACACCCTTACAGACATTGGAATAGGCAACCAATTCCTGATCTAAACCCCAAAAGCCCATGCCATAAGAGATAAAATAGACAAGTGGGACCTATCAAACTGAAAATCTTTGTCAAAGCAAAAGAAACCATCAAGAGAGTGGGGAGACAGCCCACAGAATAGGAAAAGATATTTGCCAGCTGTATATGTAACAAAGGTCTAACATCTAGAAAAAAATCTTTAAAATGGTGGAGGAAATTATTCTTCTAAGGATTAGAAATATGTGCTGTTAACTCCTATATACTGTACCAAGCATCAAAAAAAAAAAAGAAAAATTTATATCCCATTTGAAATTTGTCAAGCTTCTGATTGATCAGTTGAGAAGTGGTTTTCAGGAATCATGAGTACATCTTTCCATATCATGTTCGAACAACAGACTGGACAATAAATTACATATTACTAATGTGGGAATAAGAAAACGAGACTGCATTGTCTACTTGAATAGACAATTACTATTGTACAACATGTACCAATGATCCTGCAATGCATGTCGGTGACTATTTCACATGTTACCACATGTTAGAAAAATATAAGATATAAAATCTTGATTTTGGGGGGCCATAAACACCTTCTTCAATGTCCAAAATTCCGTAATAAGCCAAATATCCTTACAATAGCATAATTGGTTTCAAAGCTATGCTATTTAATATTTCATTTTCCACTGTTTCATAAAAAAATATGGTTGAGTTGCTGGTAGATAATCTGTCAGATGTCTCTGAGTACAAAGGGTTAATGTGTCTATCATTAATTTTTTGAACAGTAAATACAGTTAAAATACAATTCAACTATTAGACCTACCTAGATTTAGCTTGTATATGTGTAGACTTAAGGGTTATACATGTGTATCTAATTTAATCCTTGTAACAATACTGTGATTTAGATGCTATAATTAACCTGACTATAGCAATGTTTACCTGGCTTAAATACTGTAAGTTTTTTATGCTGTTAGTTCCCTTTTTTGAAGAATGCTTTCTGGGTAACAACTTTGAAGGCCACATATAACTGAACTTGTCTTAATTTTATATATGAACCACCGGAAATAAAAGCACCACACAATATTGTAAGAGAACCCTCACATTAGAAAGGGCTTATAGCCGGGCTCGGTGGCTCAGCCTGTAATTCCTCGCTTGGGGAGGCTGAGGTGAGTGGATTGCCTGAGCCTGCGGGTTCGAGACCCGCCTGGGCAACTTGTTGAGACCTCATCTCTACAATAAATCAAAAATTAGCTGGGCATGGTAGCGTGCATCTGTAGTTCCAGCTACTTGGAAGGCTGAGGCAGAAGGATCGCCTGAGCCCAGCAGGTCGAGGTTGCGGTGGCCGGGAGTGGCCACTGCACTCCAGTCTGGGCGACAGAGTGAGACTCCAACTCAAAAAAAAAAAAAAAAAAAAAAGAGAGGGCTTATAAGGTGTAAATGATTTAAACTAATTTATTAGAAAACAAAATCAAAAAATAAAGGTCCAACTGTCAGACTGAGCTAAAAAAAATTCAGCCATATGTTACTTACAAGAAATTCACATACACTTATTTATCCTTTTCTTTAACACTCTGTTTTTTATTTCAGGGCACTGCAAACAAACAGAAAGCTGGAATGGATATTTTAATTTCAGACACACTATGAAATAAAATGGATATTTTATATTGATAAATGATCCAATTCACAATGGAGACAACAGAGTTGATACTAATATGCTCAATACACAGATTCACCACAAACATATATTCTAAGAATGACCAGTTATGCTCATATGTGACGTTCCCCAAATTCTGCTGAAATGAACCATCTAATAGTGAAAATTCCTTAGTTCTACTGTATTCTTTTGAAAAGTCCTGTCTTGAACTTCAAATGATTATAGCAGGAATCATTGCAGAACCAGTGTGGAAAGGGACTTTGCTTTTTGTCTTTTTTATCTTTATGAATTGAGACCCTCTACAGGTAGAGTATAAAGTCAAAAGAGAAAATTAGTCTGAAAAAAACCCCAAAAGAAATATTCTCCACTGACGCTGAGTTACTAAGGGAAACTGGAGAGAACAAAACAAGCCTCAAATATCAAGACCACATGGGATAAACTAAGTTAAAAGAGAGGGTGAAGATTCTATTGGTTGTGAGTGAAAAAAACCCACATTAGCTGAGTGTTCCTATGATCGCTCTCTGTGTAACATGTCGGTCACACCAGTTCTTAGTGGCTTAAAAGAGTTTGATACCTTCTCATCGTTCTGTGGGCTGATTGGGTTCAGCTGGGTGGTCTTTACTTGGGAGGGCTTATGTGATTGTAGCTTGATTATAGTGCGTGTATGGATTAGGGTTTTCCAGAAAGACAGAACCAATATGGGGTGTGTGTGCGTGTGTGAGTGTGCGTGTGTGTGTGTGTGTGTGTGTGTGTGTGTGTGTGAGAGAGAGAGAGAGAGAGAGAGAGAGAGAGAGAGAGAGAGAGAAAGATTTTATGGAATGGGTTCATGCAATTATGGAGGCTAGGAAGTACGAAATCTGCAAGGTGGAAACTCAGAAACGAACTGAAGTTGTAGTTCAAATTTAAAAGCCATCAGGCTGGAGACACAGAGGAGTCAAAATTGCAGTTCAAGTCAGAAATGTATCTGCTTGTAGAATTCCCTCTTACTCAGGGACAGTCAGTCTTTTGTTCTATTGAGACCTTCATGTAATTATGGAGGGTAACCTGCATGACTCAAAGTTTACTGATTTAAAACTTAAAAGTTCAACATGTAATTTAAATGTTAATTGCATCTAAAAATATCTTTACAGCAACATCTACAATGGTGTTTGACCTAACAGTTGGGCTCCATAGTCCAGCAGAGCTGACACACATGATTAACCTCTACATAGGGTCTGGTGTCATCTGAAGGCTCCAGTGGGCAGGGTGCTACACTGGCTCACCCACTTGGTTGGCAGTTGAAGTTGGCATGCCTGGGGGCTCAGCTGCCAGTGAGGGTAAGCACTGAATATTTTCACATGGCCACTTCATGGAGGTTGGACTTTTCACAGCTTGGCGACTGGGTTCCCAGAAGGAATGTCCCAAGAGTCCCATTGCTTTAATCAGAGGACAGAATTTCCCAGGTAAGTTTAGCACGAATTCTTTTTGATATTTGGTTTGTCCTGAGCTCCTGTTGATGAGATGTTTGCCCTTCCCTCCACATCCCCATGCTGGAATCCCTGGAGGAAAAAAACCAGAAGAGTCAAAACAGAACAGTTCTTTTCAGAACTATTTCTCAGAACAGGGGTAGGCAAGGGAGAGCCTAGAAGCAGAAAATACCTAGTAGCCTTGTCCTTCTTGCCATCAACTGAATACCCCAACTATGACGAGTTTCCTTATCTTCCAGGACTCATTCATGAGCTTGTCCACTAACTGTACCAAGATAGACTCTTAAACAAAGAAGGTAATGCCAGACTGAGATCTAAGGAGTCTGTTCAGTGGATCTTCTTTTGGGAGACTTTGTCTAACAGAGGTAACCATACTTTTTCCTTATCTGGGCTTATGCTTGATATTCAGTCATTTTAAAAGCTATACAGTATATTGCTTTGGTATTCCTGTGTATGATTTACATTTAAGGAAATCATAGGGAGTATGCTAACTTTTGTGCTCGTCTCTTAGATGCCAGGAAGAAAAGGAGATGCCATTAGAGAGGCTCATAGAGGGCTTTCAAGGTATTGGTTGATGGTCTATATTTTAACCTAGATAGTAAATAATTAAAGAAAAACAGACTGGTGGCTCACACCTGTAATTCCAGCCTTTGAGAGGCTAAGGTAGGAGGATCGCTTGAGCCCAGGAGTTCAAGACCAGTCTGGGCAACATAGCAAGACCAAGACCCTGTCTCTACAAAAACATTAACAACAACAACAATAAAAAAGCTGGGTGTGATGATGTGTGCCTGTAGTTCCAGCTACTCAGAAGGCTGAGTCAGAAGGATTTTCTGAACCCAGGCAGTTGAGGCTATGATTATGCCACTGCACTTGAGCCTGGGTGACAGAGTGAGAATCTGACCCCCCCAAAAAAAAGAAGGAAAGAAAGAAAGAAAGAAAAAGAAAAGGAAAATACCCCTATATGTTATAAGCACTCTTCTATGTGAAAGATACATTTCACTATAAAAAACGAACAAAAAAAACATGATTTTCAAACTGGTTTATAAAACAAAACTTACCTCTAGGAAATTTCAAGAGAAAAACGTGTAAACTTAGTGACTCGGAAAGGTTTCTATGGTTATGGGGTTGGTCAAATTTTCTCCCTCTTGGTGAGTCATTCTTTTTTAAACATTTTGCGAGAAAAGCATCTGTTTCCACTAGAATTTGAAATCTGTTGCAAAGCTGCATGTATAATTTCCTCTAGCTTTTCAAATTAACTGTCATAGAGTTGCAAAGTAATTTAATAAGCTTCTGTAGAGTTGCAAATATAACCACAGATACAGAAATACAAGAATATCTTCCTTTTAAAACCCCATTTCATTTATGCACATGTTTCATGTGCTTTTACATAAATGTCTAAATAGGATGACACACATCATATAGTGTTTCAGGCAGAGAAACCATGTGAATGAGGGCCCTGGGAAGGGAGGAGGTGCTGGAAGTTAAAACTTGTATGATTGAGGCATAATTGGCATGAGGAGAGAACCATGAGATGAGGTTGGACAAGCAAGCAGAGACCACAGCACCCAGACATCTGCAGGTAGGGACATTGGATTTTATCCTAAGGGCAGAAGAAGACACAGAAAAGCAATGTATCAATAAATACAAACATGCCTCATGACGTTTAATGACTGCGAGATACTTTTGTGACACACAACTATTTAATCAAAATTATCTGAATGGATAACTTAAGTGGTATCAGTTTTGCTATCTTAATCGTGTGGTGAGTATCTGCATATGCATGTTTTTGTAAATTTGTGTGATTATTACCTGAAGACAAATTCCTTGAATTGGGGTTGTGGATCAGTTCAAATGCAGATTTTAAGTAATCACACTTTCTCAGACCAGAAATCATTCTGGTGAAACAGGTCCTGCCTTTTTGGAGGCAACCAGCCCCCATCAACTTGTACCCTCAGCACCTCCTGAGAGCCGTGATTGGAATAGTTTCATTTTTGCTTTGTTTAAGGTGCAACCTCGTCTGTTGCATTCAGAAGCTTTCCTGCTCACGTTTTGTCTCCCTCCTTATTTCACAGGGACTAGTACCTTGTAGTTACATTTTCCAGTATCCCTTTCCAGCACTGTACTGTTTTAGATTTCATCATGGGAGACCCTCAGGCAAGATTCAGAAGCAGCCCAGGAAGCAATGACCATTGTGCTTTTCTGGGAGGCGGGTGGTAGAGGCAGGGCTCTGAGTGACCTCAACATGGTCTTTTCCCTAAGTCATCTGACTCCTTGCCACTCCATGTTGTAAATAATGCCCTTTTATGAGGGTCTCCTGCTCTTCCTGGCCTGGGTGACAATAGCAACTTTCTGATTTTCTAAAGGAACAGTTGAGAGCTAGCAGTGGCCCTCCCTAAACTTCCTTCCCTCAGATTTCCCAAGTGTCTTGTAAACACCTAATTCCGTTTTAAATCTTTACCTACTTGAAATATCAAGAGTGGTTTCTGCTTTCCTAACTGAATCCTGACTGATACATTTGCATTCCATTGATTATGAGTGAGGATATCTTTTTACACATTTGTTGCCCATGTACTTTTTGTTTTTATTTTTTAAAGACCTGCATGCATCATTTACTTTCTATTTGGTGATTTTAAAGTGTTTTTTTTTTTTTTTTTTTTTTTTACCAGTTTGCACGTGCTCTTTTGGTACATAGATTGAAAACATTTTTTGGTCAGATTTGAATATTAACTAAAAACTAAGTGTCTTAATGTAAAAATAAGTATAAAGCTTAGAAACTAACATAATCAAAGACTTGAAAGTACCTGGGGATCTAATTCCCACTGGATGATACTGAGCCTGAAAATTCTTTGTTGTTGGGGACTGTCTTGCATGTTATGGGATGTCTAGCAGCATCTCTTGCCTCTACCCCCTAGATACCGCTAGTACCTCCTTGCCCAGATATTGCCAAATGCCCCCTGTTCTAAAGATAGTCCATAAGACTGTCTGCCCTTTTTCACCCGTGTGCCATCCCAATTACCCACAGTAATGATCCAAGTAACATGATCTCCAACATGCCAGGGGTTGTCACTAGGTACTTACTATCAGTAATGGGGTCTCAGTTGCAGTTTTAACAGCAAGTGACTTAATTTTAGATTCCTGTTCTGAACATCTGCTTCCCAGGGTCACTTGTCTTAGGTAGAGTTTTCCAAGAAGCAGGTCTTTAGAGGAGGATTCAAGTGCTAATATCCTTTTCCTTATTGCCCCATCCCTTCACCAGCATTTCCCAGGATCCTCTTCAAAAAAAGGGTACACCATCAAGCAAGTTAACCCTGTGGGTAATCAGAGCTTAATGCCATTGAAGGCCTCTGAACCAACACAGAATCCGTGGCTTGGGATTATTCCACCTGATGGGCAAGGGGGCTGAAGTATTTATACATTAAATTTCTATCAGTTTTGGAAAGAGTGGCTTTCAGGGATGCAGATTCTCAGGCACTTTAGGTTTGTGATATGTGCAAGCAGAGCAGGCTCCAGTGGTTGGAGACAGTCCCAGATGAAAAGGGCAATATGGGGATGGTCACTGCATGTACCACAATGGGAAGGTGCAAGGCAGGGCACTGATGGCATCTGCTGCAGTGAATAATTACTGGAATGGGGCTGACTATGCTTTCCTCGAACACCCAGAGGAACCATGTAGAATGTGTAACAAGGCATGGGCTAGAGGAGCATCATTTCACTCTATTCCATTAACCTTTGGTCAGATGGTAGTAACTTCTTTGCAATTCTAGGCTTGTGTCTGAGCCAAAAATGGAGAAATGGGCTCCCACAGGTATTCACATGCCTGGATAGAAAGCAAGGCAGTTGTGGTGCATTTGAGATGGGGTATTGTTAAACTACCCTTATGTAACTGCCACAGCAACCCTAGAGCAAAAAGTTGGCCAAGAGGACCAAATCCACACTCCAACATCTACATCTTTGGATTATTTTCTGTAAGTCTTTGGCTTATGTATATGTTTTTTTATTAAAGAAGTTCTGGCATCTTAACTCCTCTTAATGTAGGCCAACATTAAACTCATATTTAAACCAAACAACTGATGCTAGCTGCTCACAATAGCATATTAAATCCAACTTTTATTGTAAGGGCTCTGTTACTGATAATTTTGATACAATACCATGTTTTGTTTCTTCTTCCTTGTTCTAACACCTTTATAATCTACCTCCACACACACACACCTATGTTTCTGCTGATATAATAACCAATAGTTGCAATTCCAAAGTGTATAAATGATTACTTTAATTGTTCAACTCTGTCCCCTGGGTGTGTGAGGCTCTACCTCTTTAGGTTTGTGATATCTGCAAGCAGAGCTAATCCGGAAGAAATGAGGGGTGATGAAAGTAGAATTTGTGGAGATGGTGTCCCCTTTCTTGGGTGAAGTTAGCACAGAATCTTCAAGCAAAGGGAGGTTTTAATTGTCAGGCAGGTGAGGTGGAAATAATTTTGTAATAATGGAGCTCAGTAGGATTTGGGAGTTCATGATTAATTTTAAAATAGTATCCTGATAATTGAAATGGTAAGAATGAATCTAACTTCTACATAGAGTCCTGATGTAGCTACTAAGCCTTTTTTTTTTTACTTTTTTTTAATGACCAGAAGGATCAAAACCTGGGTTCGATTTTGATACACTGACCCCATAGCTATGAGAGGTGATAAATTCCTTTAGGGAAGGTCTTAAATCTCAGATTCTCTGACAATACCTTAACAGTAAAAATGTGAAGGCCTGAACTTACTTTTAACTCTGTAAGCTCTTAAGTACCATCAGAAGTAGCCAGACTGTCCTATATTTTTGGTCATCAAATACCATATAATTAAGTGTACAGAAAATAAAATCACTGTAGGGTTTTCAAGCAGAAATGATATGATTTAGGGAATCACATACTTACAATACCACCAGAATTACTAGGAAAGTAAAAGTTAAAAGGAACCAACTCTGACTTCTAGGTACACTGCTAAAGAGTCAGACAGCAAGTGCTACCTGGAGTTTAGGTCCTGAAGGGACACTGCAGATTTCACAGAATTTTTTTTATAGGCCTGAGGCAGGATTAGCAAGGGAACTTGGAGGACATTATTAAAGCTCACTTTTGGCAAGCATGTACGTTAGATATGAAGAAACAGAATCTGTTTCAATTTTGCTTTCTAGGCTTTGCATGAGTATCACTAGCCAAATGGAAATTGTATCTAGAGCCCTAGAGGTAAGGGACTCTGGCAAATATAGTTCCTAGACTTCTAGCCCCTATGGTCCAGGGGAGAGCACAATGAATTGTGGTTGTCTTCCTAAAACAAATTTAGATGCTAGCCAGCAAATGCACATTCCCCCCTACCCAGTCAAATATGTTCCCGAGTTTGTTGGCTTTAAAATGTGGAGGTTCTGCAGTGGTGAGGAAAAAAAATCCAGTTTTGGCAAGGGAATTGGATAGGACAAGAACAGTTTTTTACTAAAGAACTCTGATCTTGGACTTTGATTTGTTCAAATATATACAGAGATAATTGGGTTAAAGTTAGTGCTCAGCATTTGCAGTTGTGAAAGTAATTGTTTGGAAAGATGCCTTCTCAAGAATCAATTATGATACTTAATTGGAGACATGAATTTCCATTGCTAAATTTGTCAGATGCTTATTTTAGACTCTCCTATTTATAATATGTTTGTGTCTTGGCCAAGCTGAGTGTTTGTTATAAATCTTTGCGTTTCTTAATTACTCAGAAAATCAGTGATTTATGGCTTTCAAGTGTTCCACAGCAAAAGAAGCTCTGAATAATTGAACACATATTAAATATAAGGTATATGATTTAGCCTATATTTATATTTCTAATTTAATTTCCCTTTGGAGAAAGGAATTTTTATAGAACAATCAGGCTTGAATGAGTCCATGAGCTTAGAAATCAAGAAATAAAAGCTTTGGGGCTCAGTATAAAAGAAAAAACAAGTAAATATATTTGTTTTAAAACTCTTGTTTGAGGATATTGCCTCAGGGAAAAGCAAGGGATTGCCCACTATGATTCTCCTTTTTGTAAGTCCTATAACAAAGTGACTATGAAAATATTATATATCATAAATTTAAACAAATAATTAGAAAGTGATAAAATATATAGTATAAACAAGTGATACAAGTGGCAAATTTAAGATTTCACTTGAAAAATTTTCTTATCAGAGGCTGCTAATTGCATTAGGGAAAACATTTCTTTTTGTAGCAAAGTGCTAATGGACTTTAATAATTTCAAGATTATTATATGTTTTACCCCATACTAAAATAAAGCTTTTTCTCTTTTTCTGAAGTCTCTTTTTACTTCTTATAGTCATTGCTATTTTAATGCTGTTTTAAACAAATAAAAATTAAAAATTTAAATTAAAAATTGAATTACTGGTATGTTCTATTATAAACCATGCACAAATCTAAATATATGCATTAGAGGTAGAATTTAGATACCTGCATTAAAGGTAAAATAACGCCCTCTGTCTGTATATTTAAGAATTTTTGTGAATTTCTTTTTATAGAAACCCAAACCAACAGACATCATCACTTGGTTTGTTATTAGGATTATCTATACGTAATATACCTTCTCTATATCATTATAATACTAAAAAGCTATTCAAGTATAATTTTTTGTAGACATATACAATATGATATAATACATGGATATAGTACACATAAACTTTGAGTAATTCTTTAAATGACAAGATTTATCATTTTTTCCCTAAAAACTTTTCATATTAATTACATTTTTGATAGTTTAATTTCTTCATTTCCACATTTTCCCTTCTCCAGAGAATACTGATAAATTACAGTTTAACATCAGAATTTCCTGTGGAAAAAATCATATTTGAACAAAAAAGTTCTGGATTTTGTCCATAATATAAGATAATCTGAAGATAATTGGCACAGACACATACATCTAATGTCACTTTTAAAATGAGGGAAACACTTGAGCTCAAAAGAGACTAAAGAGAGAAATACTTTTTCAAAACCTGAGGAACAATCTCTGAAAATTCACCCTTCTATATAACCAATCACAGTAGGCAATATTTGTCAAAAATCAACTTTTTCAGAATTCTGGAAATTAGTCAAATGCTTATAATAATCTGAGGAGCATATGTTCAAGAAAAAAATGGATGAATTTCCATAAGCTCAGTGAGCTTTGGGACATTTTATCCAGCCCTGTTCCCATCATCCTCTTCTCAGCTCCATCATGGTAGCCTTGGAAACTGCAATAGTCTTGTAACCACAGTAGTCATAAAAATCAGCAGCCTTTCAACCACTGGAAAAGGCAGAAAAATTCAAGCTCCCCAATAGCCCCACCTTCAGATAATATTCATTATTTGACCCAAACACATCGACTGAAAAGATCCAGTCTCAAGGCTTTTCTTTCCTTTACTTAACTCTGTGTGACCACCCCATGGCAGGTTGTTTGTTGAAAACAATCAGAGGCAATTTTCAATATTATAGATGATTAAGGCAGCACTAAAAGTAGGGGCTAACAAGAGGCTGACCCCAAAGTTTTAAAGGATACATGGGAAACTGATGTCTATACTGTGACTTGAAAATCTTCAACATATTCTTGGCAATCCACATGACCACACACAAGGGCTAGATGTGCTTGCCCAGGAAAAATGTAAGAAGCCCTGATCTCTCGCCTCTGGCTGATCTTAAGGCTCTTTTAAGACAGGAAGAAAAAGATAAGGAAGAGTTGTAAACTGGCCGCCAGAGCACTGATGGTGTATCCTAACACACAGATTCCCTTGGTAAAGACTGGAAGGTTTATTGGATTAAGGCATTTAAGGAAATCTGTCCAATCACTAGGTGACCACTAAGCTAACTGAGCAGAGACTTCAGTGGTGGCACATTACAGAGTACAGATTTTACAAAATTAATTCACGAAAGTTACTACGAAAACGAACAATGGCAGCAGCAAAAAGCAATGACAAAATCTGGTGCACAGTGGTAGAAGGGAGATCTGATTTTTAGAGTTGAAAGGTCCAATTTTCAAAAAAATTACAAGACCCACAAGAAATAGGGAAGTCTAATCCATACAGGGTTAAAAAGAAAGGCAAACAATAGAAACTGTCTCTAAGGAAGCAAAGATGTTGGGAATCCAAGAAAAATCTTTTAGATCATCTGTTATAAATATGTTCAAAGAATGAAAGCGATCCATGTTTAAGAAATATGGTATAATGTCTTACCAAATAGAGAATATCAACAAAGAGATGACAATGATAAGAATCAAATAAAATTGTGGAGTTTGAAATAACTGAAATGAAAATTTTGTCAGAGGAGTGCAGAAAATTTGAAATGGCAGAAGAAAGGATCAGCAAACTTGAAAATAGATCACTAGAGATTATCCAGCTAAAGAATAAGAAAGAGAAAAGAGCAAAGGTATAGACCTAACAAGACCCATGGAACTCTAACAAGCATGCCATCCTACCATCATATGGATAATGGGAGTAACAGGAAAGAGAAGGGAAGAAACAATAATTGAAATAAGGTCCCCAAACATCCAAAATTGGCCAGGGGAGGAGACTAGAATGATCCATGTGGCAATGGATTAGAGTTGTAGATATCCATGCAAACTCATGTTTCGTTTAATATAAACAGATATATACAGAAACATTTATAGATATGTATATATGCACAGGTTAGCACATATGTGCATATACATATATATGAATAAACATATACACATTTATTTGCTCTGCCAGCTGAGAGGGCTTAAAAGAAATGACACTCCAATAGCAACAAGCATACCTAGGGTCCAGATTTTGGTTTCTAAGACCATTATCTAATATGAGCAACTCCTTAGATAAATAACTGATTCAGGAACAGGGGCAGGAAATATGCAAGATGAATCTGCATCCTCTTACAGTGCCATGAAGTAAGGATGTGCTCAAAAACAAAGACACAAACAAAATATAACATGATATATTGGTGAGGGGGTAAGTCAAAGGGGCACAGAAACCAACTTAATGAGTCCCCAATGGCCAAAAATAAGTAGAATGGATTATAATCCAAGTATAAAATAAATATTCATGAGTCCATTCTGATATAAATAAATGATTGGATATTTATTTATTTGGAGATTCTTTCAATGTGTTTGCCTATTTCATAATGGGCGATTTACAAATGCACTTGCCCATACTGCACTGACTGTTCAGTTTTTCTTTTTTTTTTATTACCAAAAAAGCATGACCCCCATGTTCTACCCTTCCTCTTCACCTGAGCTCTCCATGAGTGACTTTTTTTGTTTCCCCCAATGAAAAAAAGTTGGGGGGAGAGATGATTCTCCCATAAATGTCTTATAAGACATATATAAAACAAACTCTTATCAGTCATATATAAAAATATATAAAACATGATGGGGGAGAGATGACTCAAGAAGAATCATTTTAACTTAATTATTTAGATGTGCCACACTAAAGGAGATGGAGTATTACTTCCCACTCCTTAAATGTGGGCTGTGCATAGTGACTTCCTTTCAAAGAGTACAGTTTAGAAGGAGACTGAATAAAAATATCTCTCTATAGTGGAGAAATCCGACAAACACTTGAGTAGCCAGGTAAAAAGATCAATATTAAAACTCATTATCAAATCGTGTTGATAGTATGTACTCTTGATATGGTGTGATGCAATGGTAATTTACTTCTGATTTTCCTCCCCAAAATTCATAACCATCAGATGAATTTCAACAGATGGGCATGCTAAACTAGACCTAACCTGTCAGAGTCACTGAAAAGGAAAACACGAAACTGGCATGCTAAACTAGACCTAACCTGTCAGAGTCACTGAAAGGGAAAACAAGAAACTGTCATAGCCAAGAAGAGCCTAAGGAGACATGACAAGTAAATGTAATATGGTAACCTGGATGGGCTCCTGGAACAGTAAAAGGATGTTAGGTAAAAATCTAAGAAAATCAGAATAGTTTATGGACTTTAGTTAACAATGTGTCAATGTTGTTAATTAACTGTAACAAATTATACTAATGTAATCATACTAATGTCATATTTAATAAGAGGGAGAACATTGCATGGGTGTATATGGGAACTCTCTGTAGCATAAGTATTTCTATACATATAAAACTGGTCATAATATAAGTCAAATAAAAGTGTCTTTTAAAAGACAAATACAAGGTGGGACCCCAAAACCCCAGAATATATTTATAAAAAATTGTGTATTTATTCTTACATGTTTAAACTTCACTTACCTTCAAAGTACTCCATGTTTGATGCAATCTACCTATAGAGATGCTTTCTCCACTGCTTAAAACAGTTTTTGAACTTGTCAATTTTGAGTTTCTTAAGGAATACATACCCATGATGCCTTTTAGTGATTCTACTGTTTGTTGTTTCACCTCTTCCACATCAACAAAATGTTTTCCTTTGAGGATTTTTTTTCATCTGGGGAAACAAACAAAAGTCACTCATGGAGAGATCAGGTGAAGAGGGAGGTAGGGCATGGAGTCATGCTTTTTTTGGTAAAAAACTGAACAGTCAGTGCAGTATGGGCAAGTGCATTTATAAATCACCCATTATGAAATGGGCAAACACATTGAAAGAATCTCCAGAAAAAATTCACTGAAGCCGAATACAGCCTTTTACAACAATGCTAGCTGGTACACTGATGCCAATGGGTTCCTAGATCTCTTACCTAGCAGAAGAAGTCTGTACTACAAGGGACTTGCCCTCCAAAAAAACATATAATTTCATTTTTTGGGGGGGATCCTCCCTCATATATAAGACAATAGTTATAAAAATATTGACATGCTTATAATAAGATATAATTTGTATGACAATAATAGCACAAAGAAGGAAAAAGAGTAGAATTATACTGAAGCAATTTTTTTTTTTTTAAGTCAGGGTCTCACTCTATTGCCCCCATTTTTTTTTTTTTTGAGTCAGGGTTGGAGTGCAGTGGCATGATCATGGCTCACCACAGTCTCCATCCCCTGGGTTCAGGCAATCCTTCCTCCTCAGTCTCCTGAATAGTTGGCACTATAGATGTGTGCCACCAGACCCAGTTAATTTTTACTTTTTGTTTTGTAGAGATGAGGTTTCACTATGTTGACTAGACTGGTCTTGAACTCCTGGCCTCAAGCAATTCTTCTGCCTTAGTCTCCCAGAGTGCTGGAGTTACAAGCATGAACCTGAACCAAATTTTTTTTTTATGCTATTGAAATTAGATGGGAACAATCTGAACTAGATTAAGATGTTAATTGTAACACCCAGGGCAACTACTGAGAAAATAACTCAAAAATATAAAAGAAACAAAAAGGGAATAAAGTATACTGGAAAATGTCTATCTAACATAAAAGAAGGTAGCAATAAAAGACTGGAGGAAGAAAAGTCATTAGACGTAATCACATAGCAAAATGGTAGATGTAAATCCTATTTTATGGATAATTTCATTAAATATTTCCCCCCTAAATCCAAGAACAAGGTAAGCATGACTACTCTTACCACTCTTATTCAATATTGTACTAGATAATCTAGCCAGGGAAATTTAGAAAGAAAAAGAAAAGACATACAGATTAGAAATCAAGAGGTTAAACTATTTGCAAATGACACAATCTTGGACATAGAGTATCTTAAGGAATACATACACACTCTTCCATTAGAATAAATAAACAAATCAACAATGCTGAAGGATACACAATCAGCGCACACAAATCAGTTGTATTTCAGTGTGCTAGCAGTCAACAATCTAAAAATAATTTGAGAAAGCAAATAATTTACATTTACAGTAATATCAAAAATAATAAAACACTGAGAAATAAATATAACAAAGGTATGAGATTTATAGATAAATAAATTAAAAGATACTTACATAAATGGAAGGACATTCTAAGTTCATGGATTGGAAAACCTAATATTGTTCATGTGGCAATAGTCAACTGACCTACATATGCAATCCCTATCAAAATCCCAGCTGGCTTATTTAATTTTGCAGAAATTGGAAAACTGTATTAAAATGTATGGGAAAATGCAAAGGACTCAGAATAACCAAAGAAATCTTGAAAAAGAGCAAAATCTGGAAATATACTTACTGATTTCTTTTTTGTTTTTTTTTTGAGTTGGAGTCTCACTCCTTCACCCAGGCTGGAGTGCATTGGCATGCTCACAGCCACCCCAGTGACAATCTGCTGGGCTCCAGTGATCCTTCCGCCTCAGCCTTCCAAGTAGCTGGAACTATATGTGCGCGCTACTGCACCCTGCTCATTTTTTATTTATTGTAGCGACGAGATCTTGTCAAGTTGCCCAGGCTGATCTTGAACCCGCAGGCTCAGGCAACCCACTTGCCTTGGCCACCCAAAGTGCTGGGATTACAGGCTGAGCCACAGAGCCCGGCTACTTACTGATTTCAAAGCTTACTACAAAGTTCCAATCATCAAGAGATTGTGGTACCATTACAGGGATATACATATATCTCAGTGGAATAAAATTCAGTCCAGAAATAAACCCTTATGTTTGTGCTCAGTTGATTTTTGAGGTGTCCAAGACAATGTAATAAAGAATAGTCTCTAACGAATGTTGCTAGGACAACTGGACAGCCATGTGCAAAAGAATAATATTGGCTCCCTATCTCACATCATACACAATAACTCAATATGGATCATAGACCTAAATGTAAGAGTTAAAACTGTAGAACTCTTGTAGGACATAAATAAAAATATAGGTAGAAATGTAGGTGTAAATCTTCATGGCCTTGAATTATGCAGTGGTTTCTTAGATATGACAACTAAAGCACAAGCAATAAGAAGACATAGACAAGTTGGATCTCACCAGAAGTAACAACTTTCATGCTCTAAAATACATTGTCAAGAAAAAAAAGAAATCCACAGAATGGGAGAAAATATTTTCAATTTATACATCCGATGAGGAACTTACATGTAGAATATATAAAAAGATCTTATAAGTCAACAACAAAAAACAAATGACTGAATTTTTTTTAAGTGGGCAAAGGAAATGAATAGACATTTCTTCAAAGCAGATATACATGTGGTCAACAAGTACAAGAAAACGTGTTCAAAATCACTGCCATTCTGGGATAAAAACCAAAACTGTAGTGGGATACCACTCACTCACACTCATGAAAATGGTCAAAATAAAGACACACAATAGTAAATATTGATGAGGATGTGGAGAGATGGAAACTTCTGCTAGTTTTTCATAATTTGGTGTTGAGATCTCTCTTTTGAGGGCAGCTATAAACTAGCCCTGCCACAGGACTCCAGATGGCCTAATGTCCAAGTAACTGACGCAAGACCAGGTGTCCCTTTCATAGGTAGCTTGTTTATACTGGCAGATGCCCTTGTGGCTTTTGTCTGACCTGTGTCCAGTTTATTTCTGTCCCGAACAAGAAAAAAAAGTTAGATTTGGGTATACCCACCAGATTAGACAGCAACTCAACAAAATATATGAAATAACAGTAATAGTTTACTATTTTCAAATTTCAGGAAGAGGGCAGTATGCCTCCTAGGGCCAAGGCGGGGGGCATCTTGAATATGCACACTCAACTAATGGTGGGGAATGAGAAAGAGAGAGAGGCTTGCAGCCCAAAGCCTTTTTTTAAGTCTAGAGTATTACCCGATCAGGTTTCCTATGCAGAATTCTGATTGTTGGATTTAGAGTAAACAGGTGCAAGTTTCCTGGGGTTACATTATGACAGAGGGAGTTACTGCGGCATAACTGTGCAGTCCATGTGGGGTGTTTGGGTCAGTGAGGTGAGTCAAATAGATTGTTTCTAGCTGTCCCATAGGAAGGTGGCCACTAGCAGGCAGTTGTCTAAGAGAGACATTCGGATTGGCCACCTTGAGGAATTGGGAGAAAGGAGAAGTGAAACCCATGTCAATGGTGACTAAGTGCTGCTTCTGGTATGAGAAAGTCCAACTTGTATTCAAAATGGGTGCTGAGGCAACATACAATTATAGGAATTCACTGCACCCTCGTGTTTGCTGGTGAGATTGTAGCAGTGCAGTTACTTTGGGAAACAGTTTGACATTTCCTCAAAATGTTAAACATTGTGTTACCATATGATGCAGCAACTCTATTCCTAGGTATAAACCCAACAGAAATTAAAACATATGACTACATAAGCACTTGTACAGGAATGCTTCTAGAGGCATTGTTCCTAATAGTCAAAAAAGGAACACAATTCACATGTCCATCAACAGAAGCATGGATTAAAAGCATTGTGGTGTATCTATACGATGAACATTATTTGGCCATATAAAGGAATGAAGTACTGATGCAGGGTACAACATGCATGAATACTGATGCATTAGGTATATGAAAAAAGCCAACCATAAGAGATTACATATTGTATGACTCTGTTAATACGAAATATTTAGAATAGGCAAATCCATAGAGACAGAAAGTATCAGGGCTCGGGGTAGGGAGTTTGAGAGGGAGTAAGTAATGGCTGCTAATGGTCATGGAATTTCTATTAGGGGTGATAAAAGAGTTATAAAATTAGATATGATGATGAATGTACAATCTATGAATATGCTAAAGGCTGCTGAGCTGTATACTTTAAAAGGCTACATTTTATGGCTTGGCTTGTGAATTATAACTCACTAAAACTGTTGTAAAGATGTAAAAAAATAAAGACTAAAGAAAAAATGCAAAGCAAGAAACTTAATTGGGAAGGGAAAGAAGGAGGGAAAAAAGAGGAGTAGATAGAGATCAGTTAAATGTAAGAAAATGTTAAATGGTGATCTGGGCGAAGGATATACCATCTTTTTTTAAATCATAAAGACACCTGTACTTGTGACTAGTGCTGCTATAAACATACAATAGCAAAGATGTTGAATCAACCTAAGTGACCATCAGCGGATTCTTGGATAAAGAAAGTGTGATATATAATGGAATACTGTTCAGTCACAAAAAAGAATGAAGTCATGTCTTTTTGCAGCAACATGGATGAAACTGAAGATCATCCCCTCCAGTGAAACAAGTCAGACACAGAAAGTCAAATATCATGTTCTCAAAGTGGATGCCAAAAAAAATGTGTACACATGGATGTAGAGAGTGGAATGATAGACAATGGAGATTTGAAAGGATAAGGATGTGGGAGGGGATAAGTGATAAGACATTACTTAATGGGTACAATGTACATTATTTGGATGATGGATACCCTAAAAGCCCTGACTTGAAAACTATGCAGTCTATGCAGGTAGCAAATTTGCACTTGTCCCCCATAAATTTATACAAAAAGAAAAGAAAAGAAAAGAAAAGAAACACCTTTGGAAGCAAATATTGAAAAAAATCCTATCAGGTTTCTATTGCTTTAACAATTTTCAAAAAATTTAAGGAAGATAAATATATTCACGTTTAAAATAAATGTTAATGAAGACAAATTCTGCAGAACAAGGTAATTGTAGACAAAATTCCAAGACTAGTATCTGCCTATGTTTTCCTTTTTACTTTTTTAATCTAAGTTCATAGACTATATTATAATTCCACTGTGATCCCTAGTGAACCCTGGCATACTATGTTTTCAGACAGCCTGGCTGTCTCGGTTGGTGCTGTCAGGGAAAATCATCTGGACCATTTAGTGTAATTAACTAAGGTAGTGATGTTGAGGATCTACAAAAAGTTGGAGGGTGTGTGCTGTCACACGATGCACAGGTAAGCTCTCCTGATACACCGTGATGCTTTTAGTGCCTTGTGTCACATCCTGTTGTTCTATCTTAAGTTTTAGCCTGAAGCACTGAGGCTGTAAGTTGAGTCAAATAATTGTAGAAATGATCGAAAAAATTTGAAGAAAACAGCCCTGATATATTGTTTATCTGGACTCCTTTTATAGTCTATAGGCCTGCACAGAAAAAATTGGAAATAACGAGAGCATTGGTAAGAATGTTAGAAAGTCTTTTGTGTCATTACAATAAATAGGCATCGACAAATGTTAAAATAAGCTTATGCATTAGATTCTCCAAATCCTAAGTTGACCTTTTGATTTCTGGTCAATAGGGTGTATAAGACCAAGAAGTGGTGAGAACCAGTGAGAATCACATGGATCTTGCCTCCAGGTATATGAGGAGGGACTGCCCCCAAAACTGGAATTATTTTTTGGAGGCCCCTTGTAGTACAGGCTTCCCCCACCAGGTAAGTGTTCTAGGAACCCATCAACATCAGTGAGCCAGTTAGCATTGTTATGAGAGGCTGCATTGGGGAATCTCAAGTTATGGCAAACAGATGACAGGTTCTTCCACCATGACAACACATTGCCAATACTGCACTTGAGTGTTCAGCAGTTTTTGACCAAAAACAGCATGACCCCCGTGCTCCACCTTCCCTTTTCACCTGATCTCACCCTGAGCGATTTATTTTGTTTCCCCAGATGAAAAAACTTCCTCAAAGGGAAACATTTTGCCAATGTGGAGGAAGTGAAACAAAAACCAGAAGCACTAAAAGGCATCAAAATTGAACGAGTTCAAAAACTGTTTTGAGCCAGGCTCGGTGTCTCAGCCTGTAATCCCGCACCTTGGGAGGCTGAGGTGAGTGGATTGCCTGAGCCCACAGGTTCGAGACCTGCCTGGGCCACTTGGCGTGACCTCATCTCTACAATAAATCAAAAAATTAACCGGGTGTGGTAGTGCGCCCCTGTAGTTCCAGCTACTTGGAAGGCTGAGGCGGAAGGATCGCCGGAGCCCAGCAGGTCGAGGCTGCGGTGGCCGGGAGCAGTCACTGCATTCCAGTCTGGGCGACAGAGTGAGACTCCAACTCAAAAAAAACAAAAACAAAAACAAACAAAAAACCAAAAACTGTTTTGAGCAGTGAAAAAAGCGTCTCAATAGGTGTATTGCATCCAACAGAGTACTTTGAAGGTGATAAAGTTTAAACGTGTAAAAATACATACACAATTTTTAATAAATAAACTACATTTTGGGAAGTCTCCCCTCATATTTGGTCATGCCTGGCCATTTAGGGTGTGACAAAATAAGAAGCATGGAGGGAAAGTGAGGGATTTGTTTGAGAAAAACAAACATATAGTCCCTAAAGTAAACAAATAAAAACTTATTACCAAATATATGGACTCATTTGAAAATAACTCCCTGAAGGACATTCATAAAGAAAAATGCTAGAAGACAGACTCCCAATACACATAGGGGTAAAGACTTAGTTAATTGTCCAGGAGACAAATGAAAAGAAGGGAACTGTGGAATATTTACTAACTGAGGATTTTTTTTTTAAACTTAGGATTTCTAGATTATTGCAAATTAAGAGGCCTCTAGTTGATCTCTCAGGTCCCAGGATGGATGCTAGTTCTTGGCTCTCCATGTTATTGCTTAATGGTGTTGAAAGTTGAAGTCAGATTTCTACTTCATAGTCCAGAGTGGTCCTGACCACCTTATGTGACAAGTGCCAGGGAGGAATGTGAGCATGGGATGACAATTGCTGTAGTGAGTTATTCTTGTCTGGGCCTCTCCATGCTGGAGCATAGAGGTCGTTTGTGGAGTCACCATACCTGTCAGAAAAGCCTCTGATCCCCGTATCCTGTTTAATTGGTGGCATAAAGTAATCTAGCTTTGTTATTGGTGGAAAATACTGATCTTGAACTCCTGGCCTCAAGCTCAGCTCCCAAAGTGCTGGGATTACAGATGTGAGCCACTGGGTCAGCAAAGAAAATACTAAGAAAATGAAATATTGCTTTGAGGAAATTGCTGTGTGAAGGTTGCTGAGAGTCTAATTAATTTACTGCCTTAGTATCTAAGGGAACATTTTTCAGATTTAGCAAATAAAGACACAGAATGCCCGGTTAAATTTAAAGTTGAGATAAACACACACATTTTTAGCATAAGTATGTCTCATGTAAGATTTGAAGCATACTAAAATTTGGGTTTTTTTGAAATTAAAATTTAACAGAGCATTGCATATTTTAGATGGCAAACCTAGCTAAAGAAGAAGGTTACATTTCAGAAAGAACAGTTTGGGTTAAAATATGCAAAAGCCCAGAGATACCATCTCCAATTGGTGCCCACTAGAAGTACGTACAAGATTGAAAGAAAATTTAATACCTCCAAGGAAGCAACTACAGTGTTTAAATTGGTGACTAGTTATGTACAACCATTCAGAAACCCTGGACTGCTGGGGTGAAAAACCCTCTTTTAGCTATGGCTAGCTCTTAAATTACTGGACTGAGAGTGCTTATCAGGCTAGATATCTAACATGCTTTAAAAAAAATCCCAATCTATACGATATGGTGAGTATATTTTTGAGTACTTCTATGATCTTGAAATAGAAAAGACAATAAAAATGCATTTAAAAGTGACATATTGTGAATAGCGGAGCAATAAACATGCATGTGCAGGTGTCTTTTTTTGTAGAACAATTTGTGTTCCTCCTGGTATATTCCTAGAAGGTGGATTGCTTGGTCATATGGAAGGTGAATTTCTAGTTCTTTTAGAAATCACCACACTATTTTCCAAAGAGGTTGGATTAGTTTGCACTCCTACCAACAGTGTAGAAGCATCCCCTTTTCTCTGTTTTTTTATTTATTAATGAAACCCTCCTTACTGGAGTTACGTGGTATCTCAATGTGGTTTTGATTTGCATTTTTCTATTGATTAGTGAGCCTAAGCATTTTGGCTGCTTAATACATCTATTGAGAAGTGTCTATTCATGTCCCCTACCCATTTTTTTTTTATAGGACTGTGTTTTTCCTTTTAGCTCATTTGAGTTCCTTTTAGATTCTGGATGTTAGGCCTTTGTCAGATACACAATTAGCAAATATTTCCCCCCATTCTGTGAGTTGTCTCCGCACTCTCTTGATGATTTATTTTGCTGTGCAAAAGGTTTTCAGTTTGGTGAGGTCCTACTTGTCTATCTTATCTTTTATGGCATTCGCTTTTGGGAATTTGATCAAGAGTTAGTTGTCTACTCACAATAGCAAAAATATGGAACCAACTCTACTGCCCATTGAAAGTAGACTGGATAAAGAAAATGTGGTACATATACATGTGGAATATCATACAGCCACAAAGAAGGACAAAATCATGAACTTCGCAGCAGATTGGACAGAGTTGGAGACAATCATACTTAGTGATCTATAACAGAAACAAAGAACGAATACCACATGTTCTCACTCATAAGTGGTATCTGAACATTAATCAAAATAGCACAAGGGAGGGATTGGCAGTTGTGAGATACTGCCAGGGGCTGAAAAGGGTGGGCATGTAACAACACAAAGGGTACCTGGTCCTAAACCAGGGAAAGTGAGGACCAGTTGAAGGCCCAAACTTTACCGGCATGTAGATTACTTATGTACCAAATTCTGACTTGCACCCCACATCTTTATAATAAATTAAAGTGCAACAATATGACCTTTTAAAAAGTGATTTTAAGAAAAGGAAAAAAAGAAGTGACATAGTGCCATGCAAAAGCATTGGGTGATGCTGTGACCTGCTGGATAATGAGTTTGGAAATAACTACAGGTGGCTAGGAGCCTAAAACCTATGAGGCAACAGGACTCTAGATTCCACATGAATAGATTCATCTAAGACAGGCTCACTGCATGGAGTCTTAAGCCTCTTTAAACACCATCATGGAACCCTTTTAACTTTTACACCGGGCCTTAAGAATGTAAATAGCTGACTCAGTCACACTAAACTGATTCCAGTTCTTTTAGTGTCCACACTTCCTCTCTCTCACATACCAGAGATACTGCTCAGGCCAATGTATCCCCTTCCATCATCCAAATTCACCAGGGGTAGAGTCATTGCCTTTTAGCATTCACTGTGGGTCCCACCTCAGAGGTTCTGATTCATAGGTCCTGGGGTAGGGCCCATGGATTCACATTTCTTTTTATTTATTTATTATTAAACATATTTTTTATTTTAAAATTGTGGGGTACAGTTAAGGGTTAGGTATAAAAAGATGCTTCGTTCAGGCACCCTTGTTGATAAGGGGTGTCCCCCCATCCCCAGACAGATAGTGACTACCATTAATCCCAGCACCCTTGCCCTCCCTCCCCCCCATAGATTCCCACCACTGTCGATCCTTTCCTCAAAGTATTGCGATAGATGTTCAAGGTCCACTTATGAGTGAGAACATGTGATACTCAGATCTTTGTTGCTGTGATCAATAACTCAAAAAATAACAGATGCTGGAGAGGATATAGTGAAAAGGGAACATTTAAACACTGTTGGTGGGAATGTAAACTAGTGTAACCTCTGTGGAAAGCAGTGTGGCGATTCCTAAAAGCGCTAAATATCGACCTCCCATATGACCCCGCACTCTCCCTACTGGGAATATATCCTGAAGAACTCAAATCACTCTATAAAAAAGATACCTGCACACGTATGTTTATTGCAGCATTGTTCACAATAGCAAGAACCTGGAACCAACCATGCTGCCCATCAAAAAAGGACTGGATTAAAAAAATTTGGTACATATACACGATGGAATATTAAGTAGCCATAAAAAAGAACAAAATCATGAATTCGCAGCAGCCTGGATTCACATTTCTAACAAGTTCCCAGGAGATGCTGATGCTGCTGGTTTGGGGACTATACTTTGAGAATTACTGCTCTAGCTTTATCATTGCTATTAATAGCCACCTATTGCCGATGATGGGGTCCTTGTTGTCATTTGGCTGGTGAGTAATTCACCTCCAAAAATTCCATTTCAGAACTCTGCTTCCTAGGACCACCTCTGATGGCAACTGCCTTAAGCTGATTTTCTCACAAGCATTAGAGGAGGAGGTTGGCCAATGATTTATTAAGAAGGTACTTCCAAGAGAAAGGAACAGGGGTAGAATGGGATAAGGAAGGGGAAGAAGTGAAATGAGGGCATAATTTCAGGCAAAGTCCCATTGCAGTTGGTGTTTCTCCTGCCCCTTAGCTCATTATACCTTATAACTGCCACATTCTTTGGAGAATTTCTTCTGCCAGACTGCCTCACTTGGTAGGCCTTGCCCTACTCTTCCTGAGGAAGCCAGTAACTATTGACTAACATTAGGGATAAAAACCTGACTCTTTTCATCCACTTCATGGCACTTTGTCCAGGGGTCTCCAAATCTACACTCAGGTCCAAAGTTTCCCTTGAAAGACTCAGAACAGCTGTTGTTATACTTATGGTTACAGTTTATTACAGTGAAAGGATACAGATTAAGATCAGCAAATGAAAAAAGGCTCATAGGGCAGAGTATGGGAGAGACTGGGCACATGCTTCCTGTTGTCCTCTCCAGTGGAATAGAGCACTGCTTAGATCTCCCAGCAGTGATATATGACAACATACACAGCATAGGCAACCAGGGATACTCATCTGAGCCTTGGTGTCCAAGGTTCTTACTGGGGATAGACCTAGACTGAACACCTGCATGGCTAACCTTAGTCTCCAGCCTCTCTAGAGATCAGGCTGATATTATGCGGTTGAAGGGTACTAACTATATATAAATCATATTGTTAATGTACATTATCTGGTATGGCCCAAAGCCCCCAGGTAAACAAAGGCACTCTTATCTAGCATGTTTTAGAGGTTATCTCAGGAACCAGACAGGGGTCAAACTTCTCTTTGGAATGTGCAGGGTATAGATAACTCAGAGGTGTCAATCAATTTTTTTTGTTAACCATACAGGTACAATTCTTTCTTTAAAGATGAAGCAATAGTTTAGGGACAATACTTTGAGAGACAATCCCCTGACGTGGTATACTTTAAATAAGACCATTCTACAGTACCAAATCATTAATACAAATAAGTAGATTTAAGTATGCAAGAGGTGGATTGTGGTTGACATTGCCATGGGTCTGAAAAATAAGGGCTTCAAGTAGGTGCAGTTCCTATTTGTCATGACTATCGGTGACCTATATTTGGATTTGTTCCTCTTCCTGATCCCACAATTCTGGGCTTTTCAGATTTAAAGGTACTGGTTCCCAAAGGGAACACAGCAAGAGACTTATTTTACTATAAGCTCTGGCTGCTTCCTAAGCACTCTAGATTTCTTGAGTTAAGAGATCAGCAGACAAGAAGACACACCAACTTGGCAGGGGTAATTGAATAATCACCAGAAGGAGATAGAGTTGCTGTTATTCTACGAAGTAGGAAAGAATAGTATTGGCATCCAGATCACCTACTTATATACTTCTTGCTAATCTCGCTCTATTTTGATCATAAAGGGGCAAGGGTACAGTATCTGTGGCCTGAGAAGAATGCTACATACAGCAGCTCAAACCCATGAGGGATGAGGTCCCTGACACCAGGTGAGCCATCAAGACTAGCAGAGGTGCTACACAAGTGTGAGGAAAATAAATGTAGAGGAGGGATCAGGTGCAGCCCCAATATCAGCTGCTTCATGAGATATAACTTCTTTAATCTTCCTCTTCTGTATTTCCCCCAGGAAGACAGCCCCTGGAATCCCAGGGTAACTCCTCAGAACTTATACCAAGAGGTGACTCTGGATAGTATAGTGATGGATTGTGGTGCTCAAGTTCCCCTTCAGAAACAAGGGGCTTTTCCTCTCCAGCTACTTGAAGTGTTACATGAGCAAAGTGCTACCCAAAGCAAGCCCTAAACTATGAGTGCTCTGTGGGGATTGCCTCAGCCAAAGATAGTTTATTTGCCTAAGGTTATATACCATTCCTATGGTGTTGATTGGCTTAGGCAGGAGTATAAAAGTTTGGCCTTCCCCTCTGGATCTTGGGATAGCTCAGAATCATCATTCCAGAACTCCCTGTAGTGTAAGCTGTGTTCCTCATTGGGCTGTGTTGGAGCTCAACTTCTCTGTCCAGTCCACAAGCAGTGATCCCAAAAGTGCTCAATAATAAACATCTTGCAAAATCATCTCTCTCTCAGAGACTTCTTCTGGAGGAACTCAATCTGCACCAGGTTCTTGAGAACTATGGCAAGACTCATTTGACTTCCCGAGCTCACCCTGTCATAGTTTCAGACTGACTGACAATCTGAGAAATTCCAGAGACTGTATTAAATGGCAGATGTTTTATTTTCAGGAATAATCCATGACATAGCAGCCACAGGTATGGCTATGGAGGCTTCATCCTGGAGGACCTGGCATGAAAAGGAAAAGGAACCTCCACTGTAGAGATTCAGTGTAGTAGATCATGATTCCATTATTGCTAAGGAATATATTGCCTTGGCGGGGGCTTGCTTTGACAGGAAGAGCCAACATAGCTCAAAGAGGAAGTAACTGATATACTGGAAGAAGATCCACCCGTCATTCCTAAATCCTGAAATTAATCACATCTGGGGAATAGATGGACAAGTCAGCATCGAATGTGCCTTTCAACATCCAGGGTGGTCTCAGTGGTGGTTTCAGCCTGGGTTATGATGATGTTCATTTAATGTGATAGTTCTTGAACTAAAACTTTACTACTGGATCATTAAGGTTAAGGGTTGAAATCAATTCTATCAAGGTAACCCAATCTGTGTACATGTCCTGCCAAACACATTATCCAATTAATATCTCTTCTGTATTTCTCTCAGGAAGAGAGCCCCAGTGGAATCCTGGGATAACTTCTCACTGTCCCAAAGTAAATACTGTGCTTCTCCAACAAATCTCTAAACTGTCTTAGCTGTTCCAAAGTAAAGATTGTACATCTCTGAAAATACATTTTGGATTTACTGACATGGAGTTCTCTATTCCATCACTTTCAGGGACTTCTCAAAAGATTTTAATTGCTAATTAGACTCTAGTGAGTAAAAGAAACAGCTTTTTAAAATACATAAACTTATGGACTGGGGTTGTCATTATTGGTGGTCATTTTAGGGCCATATGGATCAAGCAGAGAACTGGTCCGTGAAGGAGAATAAAGGTAGTGAAGGGATCTGTTTTTTTCTCTATCTAGAAGAGACTATAACCTTGAACCTTGATTGCTTTCTTAGTCCTTGTTCCAGTCAGGCTCTCAGGGGCCCTAATACCTTCCTACGTTTTGGCACACTATTTTGTCTTACCAATACAATACTAAGTCCCCTTTTGCTTGAAAGTATTCCAGAAAGTCTGCTTCTTGCAACTGAAGAATGTCTGAGATAGCTGCCCAATATCCAACAGACTGTAAGTGTTCAGCAACTAAATGGTTTGCAAATTAGAAAAGGCAGTTCTGTAAGCCTTTCTGCAGGGCTACAAAGGCCCTTGGTTATAATTTCACCTAATGAACCTAGTTGGCTAAACTCATGTCCCTCAAGCACAGCTTTAAGTTTTTCAACTTCCTCATTGGAAGCATTAATGTGGGAGAGAGGTATGCTACAGTCTTCTGGTCAGATGGGGAGCATTTCATTGGCTTGGTTGTTTTGAGCAAACGTATTGCCAGTGACCTGGCTTGAGGATTCTTTGTATGTTTCCCATGGTTTCCACAGATTCAAGATTGAATTTAGGCTATCAAGAGATTTCCATGAAGGGCTGGTTTGATCCAAGGTAAAACAAGGCCAATATCACGGCCCACAGAGGGATGGCTATTCCTAAGTTTATTGATAGTTGAGTGGTGGGTGTGAAGGAATGGGGTAGTAGGCCTAATAGGTTTGTAGACCCAATAAATAGAATAAGGGAAATTAGTATCAGTGATCAAGTTTGACCTTTAAGATATCTGAGATGAGAGGAAAAATCTGAAATGTGTAATAGAAACAGTACTTGATACTATTAATTTAAAAAAATACTGTTTTAGTGTAAAGAAGATGAAAACTTTACCTTTATCTTTGCCATTCACTATTATCAGTACCTGTTATAGACAATACTTTACTAAAAAGATGTTTTCATCTTAACGTTTGATACTCCAATCTTAGTGGGACACATTGTTAACCCTCCACCCACCCCCCTTGAGTCCCTACACCATCATTTCTGTGCACACCAGGCTGACTCCCCACATCAAATGCATATGTCTTCTTTGGAGAGCTGCCCAAAGGTTGCAGAATCCACTTTGTCTACATATACAGTAGGCTGGCAATACCTTGGATTTAACATATTCTGAAGGCACCTTTTAATCAATGATGGATACATATCAGTATCCATCAATATATATCCCAGCTCTCTCAGTCCTGGATTCTTCTACAATAGGTGTTTCATATAAATTCCTAGAACTTTCCTGAAGATTGGCCTCCAGCCACTCACTGTTGTAACTGATGTATTAAGACCCCTTCTTACTGGCTGTCTTCTCTTTCCTTTATTACCTCTCTACTCCCTGCCAGTCTTTTTGTGGTCAAAGTAAACCATTATCTCAGGGTCTGCTTTTATTTCAGGGTCTGTTTTTGGATGAATCCAGTTAAGACAAAATTCTATTTAATACTATTAAAACATATGGCTAAAGATTTGGTCCTGGCCACCAATAGCATTTTTCTTAAGATTAGAGAATTACTTATTTTTCCCTTGAATGCCATGCATTGTGGAAACCAGACAACTAAATAGGAAAAGCCACAGGGAACTTGTTGCTATGAAGGAATATCTTAAAATTCAGATTGCAAGTGAATTAGAATAGTACTGGTCACTAGCTGTAGAGGACATAAACTTGGAAGAGGAAGGAATCTGGATGTATAGGAGAGACAAAGGGGACCTAAAGTTTATGTAGGGTACAGGGGAATGCTACAGCTAATAAAAGGCCTTCTGTCCCCAACTAACTCCCATTTTCCTGATGTTTTTTCCATACTTCTCATTAATATCTTCCACTAGAAGCTCCACAAGAGCAAGGACATTGCCCATATTTTTCCACACATATGTTCCTATACACAGAACAGTGCCTGGCACATGGCAGATACCCACATCTGGTCAACAGATAGAAGAATCTAGAAAGAAACAGTTGACCAAAACTGGTTAATGAAAATAAAACCTCCTAGATGGAAAATTCTAGAATCAGCATGGAGGCAAATAGGGATATAGAGAGAATATTATAACCTATACAAAAAGGAATTAACTCATTTCAGAAAGGAGGAATTTGTGCATAAGAACTCTCCACTTCTTCATCCAGTGGTATCTTATCAGCCCATGGGAGACATACTGCTTTCAAAGACTCCTCTAGTTTCCTAGAAGGGGAAGAACACAATATAAAACAAGCAGGTCATCAGCAATGTGGCTTATGGTAACAGTTACATGGTGCATCAATGACCAGGGCAGTTAATCCTGAAGGCTTCATCTCAGGACATCCAGGGAAGGAAGGGACACAAGGAGCCTCCAGCATTGCGCTTGTCTTGAATCATGCACAATTCAGGTCCTGTTCAGCTACTTCTAGGCATTGAACAGGTGATCGACTATAGTTGCTTAGTTATTAGCAAGGATATGAAATGTCTACTTAACTAGTCAACTCATTCTACCTCTGGAGAGCTGGCTAGAAAAATCCTTATTTTGAACCTTTCTTGTGTTGCTGTTAATATACACAGATCCTAGTCTTGACATGGCGGCTACTACCAGTCCTTCTCACACTAGGTATTGTTCTTTAAATACGGTCTATGAATAAGTCTCACAACCTCTAAGCTTTCAGGACTAAACATCCCCAGTGTAAATTATTCCCCATAGGAAATATGTTTCATAACATTTCATCAAGTTTATGTATCGAGCCAACTAGTAGGATATGACTTGAATGTCTGTCCCCTCCAAGTCTCATATTGAACTATGATCCCCAATGTTGGGGGTGGGTTATAGTGAGAGATGTTTGGGTTATGGGGGCAAATCCCCATATGAATGGCTTCATGACCTTACTGTAATGAGTAAGTTCTCACTGTTAATGCATGAGCTGGTTATTTAAAAGAGCCTGGTACCTCCTGCTCCCTCTCTGCCTTCCATCATGATTGTGAGTTTCCTAAGGCCTTACCAGAAGCAGATGTTGGCACTATGCTTCTTTGCATAGTCTGAAGAACTGTGAACCAAATAAGCCTCTTTTCCTTATAAATTATGAAGAACTACAAGTTCTTATTTATGGCAATGCAAAATGGAGTAATACAATGACTTATTTTTGATTAGATGCTTAAGTGAATAGGAAGTCACAGTTGTCATTGCCTTGTCTATGATTCTAGAGCTGGTGGCCACATAAGCTTTATTTAAGAATGAGGACGGAACAAGCAAATACCATTTTATAACTTTGGGTATTCCTGATACAGATTCTAGTATCACATTTTTACTCACTCGCCTTATTTCATATGTTAACATATTTGGTGCTTGCTATCTATAATGGTGGCAGAATCCACCTGTAGAGGCCAAGCTTCCCCTCTCCTGGAGATGGCACTGGCTTTGTTCTCATTCATACATCCTGGAGGTAAGTACACCTGGCTCCTTCAACCCTGAAATACAGCACCATGACTATACGGGACTCATACCTCATAGGAACATATGGATGTTACTAGAAAATTCTAAAATCCAGAAACACACATGCCTTCTTAATTAGTGATCCTGAACTTTTAGATTTCAAAGCTGAAGTGTTTTTAATTTGGATTGGAACTGGGTTATAGGCTTCATTTTGGGGAGACTAAAAGTAGCATCTACTAAGAATTTTATTTCAGGAGTAATAAGAATGTTAAAAACAGAATAATATTTATGTTGCTTTATATGAGTCACAGCATTAGCTCTATTTTTTATGTTGTGGAATATGTGAAAGACTGTCGTATGCTGGCAGAGGGTCATGCACTTTCTGATTGGCAAACGTTTTATGACATCACCCTCAAGCACACTGACAATTCTAATGCACTAGGTGCAGAGACAATGGAGGCAGAACAGGAGCTCAGCTGTAACCATTATGGGTTGGGTTATAGAAAGGTTCTGTAATTAAGCCTTGGGAAAGAGGTTAGACTGCAGTGTCTTCTGCTCTGTAAGAGGACTTTAGTATTATCTGTTATGTAAGAATGGAACTAAGAGAAACACCACATAAACTCATCTCAAATATTTAGATTTATGGGAAATTTTCTAGTGCTTCTCTTTACTTCCTCATGTTTTCAACAAAGAACACCTAACCTCATCTATAACATGTAAAGATTGTATGATGGTTACTTTTATGTATCCATCGGATTGGGCTATGGGATGTCCAGATATTTGGTCCAGCATTATTCTGAGTGTTTCTGCGAGGGTGATTTTGGATGAGATAAACGTTTCAATCTGTGGATGGAGTAAAGCAGATTGCTCTCACTAATGTGGGTGGGCTTCATCCAATCACAGCTGAAGACCTGAGTAGAACACAAAGACTGGCCCTCTGCCAGATAAGAAAATTCTTCCTGCCTGACTGCTTTCAGGCAGAGACATTGGCTTCCTTTCTTGCCTTTGAAAAACTAAAACACTGACATTGCCTGGTCTTCAGCCTACTGACATTCAGACTTGAACAATACCATTGGCTCTTCCAGGTCTCTAACTTTTGACTCACCCTGTAGATCTTGGGACTTGCCTGCCTCTATAATCACATGAGTCAATTCCTTACGATAAATTTCTCTCTCTCCACTCACTTCTCTGTCTCTGAGAGTCCTGACTAGCACGGTATGCTTGCTGGTGAGTGACATTTTTAGCCAGTATCATCAAAAGTCCAGTTCCAATGGAATACCCATTACATGTCCAGCTCTCAAGTTAGTTAGTGTCCTTAATATTGACTACCATCATTTATGAAGGTGGAATCTCATAAAACTATAGGAAAACATCCTTGTTTGTGTATGTGGGTAACTCAGTATCACATCACTGAGGATACTAGCACAAGGTTACAAGGCTCACAGTAAATTGGCAACTATAGTTCAATTTCACTGATTCTCAGCATCGGGTAATAATGGTCTTTCAACCTAATTAGAAGACCAGGGAAGTCAGTTTCTTATCCACTGGGATCTCACTGTGTTGCTTTGTGCAAGTCAAGCAGCAAGCTCATTTCCTTTTCCAAAATGGGAGCAATGGCTTCAGTAGAGTGGAGGGAGAAATAGTAACAGGCTTCCATGTGCCCAATCATAGTTGTCTGGGACCATAGTATTCATGTCCTCATGTGTTTAGTGACAAAACATGGAAATACTGGAGTTACAAAAGATAGACATCATTCTGCTTGGCTAAGGAAAAGGATTGACCAACCAGAATTTAGTTTACATCAATAATGGATATTTACTTACATTCCATGAGCAAATACACAAATTCTGCAGTTGCTATTTAATTTTACAATCGTATTGTAGCTCTGATATCCAGTCAGTACCTTATGAGTTAAGGAAGGTGAGTTGCAAGTTTCCTGGGGGGCAGCAGAGAGGCTCCTAATGGCCCCCTGTGTTCCTTCTGAGGCCCCATCCATACCTCACATCCATCACAGGCATAGTTAATGTGGTTTTATTACTAAAGAGGGGCCTAGAGGCATCACTTTTAATCATTTACTACTCAGTGAAGAACCAGCACTGAGAATTTCAGGCTGACTTTTACTGAATGCATTCTGATCTTCATAGTCCCATAGAGCATCTGCCACAACATGGGTTTATTCAGATAGAACAAATGCTATGCTAATGCATCATGTAGCTATCTACTCATTAAGGAGTGACTACACCTATCACCAAATTTTCAGAAGCCATGAGAGTTTCTGAATTAGATAGTAACACCCAGAAGACAGGGCCTGGCTCTCAGTAGGCAATACCACAGCAGCTCTTTTCATCATCAAATACAGATGAAGAAGTGGAGTCTCTAGTTAAAGACCATTTTGCATCTTCCAGTGTAGGAATTGATATGGACACTTACATTCAATAGAGAACCACACAAGGTTTGGCTGTCTCTAACAGAATTGCCAGGTTAAATAGAAGGCAATGAGGAGGGATTCAATAAAGGGCATCAGGAAAGGCTTCACTGCCTGGTTCTCCCACTTGGGCACTAGACTCTATCCCTCCAGTAGTTACCTAACCTCCATTGCACCTGTGTGAAGCTCCCCACCTGGAACTGGTTCCCATAGTGACAGAGAATCTTTAGGCTGTTAGGCCAGTCCAGGACTCAGTCATCTCTACTCTGCCTTATGCTTTTGAATAAAAAGCTCAAGTCTTACCTGGATTTTTGAGCTGGAGATGAGGCAGTGTAGCTAGCACAGGTTAGACATGGATAGATACATTTCCCATTGGTAGATTTTAGGAACATTCAGAGATTTTTTTTTCAGTTGGAGTCTCACTCTGTCACCCAGACTGGAGTGCAGTGGCCGTTCCCCAGCCACTGCAGCCTTGACCCACTGGGCTCCGGCGATCCTTCCGCCTCAGCCTTCCAAGTAGCCAGAATTACAGGCATGCGCTACCATGCCCGGCTGATTTTTTGTAGAGATGAGGTCTCGCCAAGTTGCCCAAGCAAGTCTTGAACCCGCGGGCTCAGGCAATCCACTCACCTCAGCCTCCCAAAGGGCTGGGATTACAGGCTGAGCCACCGAGCCTGGCTGCCAGAGATTTTTAAAATTACATTTTACTGCAGGCCAAGCTGGCAGTTTGCCCCGCCCTCTCGACAAATCAAAAGAAAATTCCATCAGATGTAAGAGTCGGATAGCCCAATCTTTCAGTTCATAATCACTAAAAATCCTTCAGGTTCTCTGTTAAAGGTAAAAGGCTCAACCCCGCCCTCTCCCCAGCTTGTTCTGAAAGCACGATAACCCAATCATTCCTTTGTGACCTTCAGGACACAGACCCCATCACCATGGCAGCAGTCATGTGATTAACTCACTCATCTGCCTGCTGTCCATCACCTTATGTCAGTACCTCTGCTTACCTGCCTCTTTGTGATGACATGGAAAAGACCACCACACAATCACCTTAATGACCTGCCCCCAGCAAAGGGAAGGTTTAAAGGGCATTCAACTTCAAACAGCAGCCGCCATTGCTTGGTTGAACTCTGCTGTCTTCACGTGGCTCTTTGAACTATGGCCGCCATGTTTTCCTTAGCTTTGGCCTCCACCCCTACCTTGGGGAGGTGAATCTCCATCTCTCTCTCTTTCTAATTTACATTCTAAATAACCTTTGCTTGAAAACTTTGCTGGCCGCTCTAAAATTCATTTTAGAAACCAGCCAAAGAATTCACAGGTTTTGTGCCACACTCCACCTGGCCTCAGAGATACTCTATTCCCAAGATCTTTTTTGAAAGAAAGCAAAAGACTTCACAGGAAAGAAGGGCTCTTTGTCTGAAGGATCCTGTGGTAGGACTTTCTTGTGGCCTTCTCCTGGATCTCATTGGACAAAGCCAGTCATGCTTGTGGAAGCTTTACCATGAGGGACACTGAGGAGAGGAAATCTGGTCGGTGAGAAGGGTGGAGGAAAGGAGAACCTGATCTTCACAGTCTAACAGCATTTCCAGAACCCCCCCGAGAACCTGGACTCCTAGGGATTTGGGGCTTGTTCTCTAAGGACTGAGCCACTGGACCAGGAAGCTCATTGGACAGGCTTCACCAATGAGAAGGCCTGACCTCTGCCCACTTCCTCTACCTTTTCCTTCTCCCTCAATTAACTGGAATGATGATTATCTGGGACTAGAGTCTTTCTCTTGACAGTCGAATGTTCTTGGGCTTCCTGGGCTAAGGAATTCTGAACCTCGGAGAATTTCCAGAGGGTGAGTACCATAATCACCTCTGGCCAGGTCAGTTTCCTACGTCTTATTTTGAGTGAGAAAATTATTCAGTGATAGCTTTCATGGCACATTTGTGATGCTAGAGAGCAAGAAATGTCATCTCTTGGGACCTTACTGGGTTGGAGCTAGGATTCCAGAGAAGGACTGGAAACCTCAGGTAAGATGAAGTATGGGAGTGGCCATTTAAATTGTGGGACCCAATACCCAATGAATGAGAGGACCTGCATTTTCAGAGATCATCAAGAGTTTAAAGAAAGTGGCCGGGCTGGGTGGCTCAGCCTGTAATCCCGCGCCTTGGGAGGCTGAGGTGAGTGGATTGCCTGAGCCCGCAGGTTCGAGACCCGGCTGGGCAACTTGGCGAGACCTCATCTCTACAATAAATCAAAAAATTAGCCGGGCGTGGTAGCGCGCGCCTGTAGTTCCAGCTACTTGGAAGGCTGAGGTGGAAGGATCGCCGGAGCCCAGCAGGCTGAAGCTGCGGTGGCCGGGAGCGGCCACTGCACTCCAGTCTGGGCGATGGAGTGAGACTCCAACTCAAAAAAAAAAAAAGAGTTTAAAGAAAGTGACCGCAGAGCATCAAACCAAGTTCAGAACCCTTCTGGGCATGGGCCCAGTGCCTGCTCAGGTTCGTTCCCATGAGACCCACTGTGGTTAAGAGAGGCTTGTGTGTGGAGATGACATTTGAACTGGATTTGAACAATGTCACTAGGATTTAGAGATATTACCGTAAGGTTGTCTTCTATTTTACAGTATCTTGAGTTTTCTATTCTTTAAAATCTCATCAATATTTTTAAAATTATAGGTTCGCTGGAAGTTGCAAAAATAGCACAAGCGGTCCTGTGTACCTTTCACCTAGTTTCCTCTCATTTTGATATCTTATGTAACAATAGCTCAGTATAAAAAGATGGAAATCAACATTGGTACAATCCATAGACCTTATTCTGATTTTACAAGCTTTATATTACTCATTTGTATGTGTGTTATTCAGTGTCTTTAATGGGCCAGACACTCTGCTTATGCCTTGGGATGGGATATGGTAATACAGACAGAGCCTCAAAACATTTTATACTTTCTTGGGAATTTTTTTTTTTAATAAGGGAGATTGAGCTTTAAAAGTTACCTCGGGCTGGGCAGGGTGGCTCACACCTATAATCCCAGC